>CAJNOL010000477.1:9689-72778 GCA_905250125.1 Rotaria sordida
CTTAAGAAACTAATGTTGCAAAAAAATGACAAGAATTAACATCGATGAAAATTTTTGTCATTCTATAGATACGTAGGTATGATATTTTCAATTTCATTAAATTTAGTAATAAGTTTGTTTTCACAGTCTTCGCATGTATTGTTCTTCTTTATCATGGCAAAAAAAATCATGCTCTGAAAATTAGGCAACCAATACTTTCTTGTTCAATACCTGCTTTAGGCAAAACTGAGGTCTTTAACATTTTTACCGATTATTATTATTTCGTCAGAAGCTCGTATGACATCAAAATATAATATAGAAAAAAGTAAACCCACAGTGAATGTACATGACAATTGGAGCTGAATAAAATACTATCACATTTTATCAGACATCAATATGCCAAGGTGCACTGTCAATCACAATATGAATATTTCACAATACAAAATATCAATCAAAACCAAATACTATTATTATCGAGTGTTGAGATTATCAAATATACGACTTTCGTTAATACTTTTACGCTAATGAAACATAAGGTAAGCACACAGGATACTGCGACACATGCTATTCTTTTCTTTGATCACGAATTCCAATCGCTTTCTCAAGGGGCATTGCTGAAAATAACAACTTTCAATTAATCAGAAAATCACTTTCATATCTTCTACATAAATTTTGCTTTCACGCTACGCAACAATAAGCAATTTCATGATCGTAGCAGAAATGTGCATGACAGATAGAATCATATGTTGCTTAACTTCGACGAATGAAATAACCATCTGACCACGCACGTCACAACTAAAAAAATTTGCCATGTACGTGGAGAGATCTGTTTCAAAACGAGCAGAAAGTCGAGTATTTATCTTCTTCTTGTGGTGTCTCTCTCTCTCTCTACTCAAATACATAGGAAAAGTTGTTTTTTTCCCCTCTTTGGGAGATTGTTATTATTTGTTGTGACTTGTGGTCGTCTTTATTTTTGTTTTAGTTTTCCTTTTTCTTCTGTATTTCCTTCTGGAGATATTTGGGTTGTAATTTTATTTTTTTTGAATCCAAATAACCATAATCGTGCCCACCGTTACACTTTCAAGCACAGAAAAAATGTGCTTTCGACAATATCTACTTCGAAGATAAAACATTCATAGATTTCATCAACTGAGAACCAACAGAAACGCAGAAGATGTCTAGTACGGTGATCGACAGTTTGAACAAGTCTACTTCATTAAAAGGAAAACGTTCAAGACATTCTAGCCTTTCTACTAGACAACTCACAAGATCTTGCATTCCTTCACCGCCAATTTGACTTCAAAGGAATTTCAATGTAGTGAGTGTCTGTTTCAAATAACCAGTGAGTGAGAGAATGGAAAGATAAAAATATTACTTCGCTTTGTTGGAGAGCATTGGCAAGATGTTGTTCTCCTTCATGATCTATCCGATTATAACTAAGATTCAGTGTAGTAAGTGTCTGCTTGCAAATAGAAAGTGAATCACAGAATGTGAAGATGAAATATTACTTTGTTGTGTTGAAGAGCATTGGCAAAATGTTGTGCACCTTGTCCACTCATTTGATTGCGACTGAGTTCCAGTCTGGTGAGTGTCTATTTCAAAGGGTAGTGAATGATACAATGTGTACGTTGAAATAGTACTTGATTTTGTTGAAGAGCATTAGCAAGATATTGTGCTCCTTCATCACCTATTTGATTGAGACTGAGGTCCAATGTGGTGAGTGTCTGTTTCAAATACGCTGTAAATCATAGAATGTGAATGTGGAAATATTACTTGATTTTGTTGAAGAATATTGGCAAGATGTTGTGCTCCTTGATCACCTAACCAATTGTAATTCAGATTCAATGTAATGAGCGTCTATTTCAAATGGGAAGTGAACGAGAAAACGAGAGAACTGGAATTATTACTTGATTTTTTTGGAGAGCATTAGCAAGATGTTGTGCTCCTTGATCACCTAATCGATTGTAACTCAGATTTAGTGTAGTGAGCGTCTATTTCAAAAAGTGGTGAATGATACAATATGTATGTTGAAATAGTACTTGGTTTTGTTGAAGAGCATTGGCAAGATATTGTACTCCTTGTTCACCTATTTGATTGAGACTAAGATCCAATGTGATGAGTGACTGTTTCAAATATGCAATAAATTATAGAATGGAAATGTGGAAATATTACTTGATTTCGTTGGAAAACATTGGCAAGATGTTGTGCTCCTTGATCACCTAACCGATTGTAACTCAGACTCAGTGTGGTGAGCGTCTGTTTCAAATGAGCAGTGAACGATGAAATGAGAAACTGAAGATATTACTTGGTTTTGTTGAAGAACATTAGCAAGATATTGTATCCCTTGATCGCCTATTTGGTTGTGACTGAGATTCAGTGTTGTGAGTGTCTATTTCAAATGAGGAATGAATGATAGAATGTGAAAGTCAAAATATTACTTGATTTTCTTGGAGAGCATTGGCAAGATACTGTGCTCCTTGATCACCTATTTGATTGAGACTGAAGTCCAGTGTCGTGAGTGTCTTTTTGAATAGGAACTAAATGAGAGAACGTATATTTGGAAGTATTACTTGATTTTGTTGGAGAATATCAGCAAAATGTTGTGCTCCTTCAAAACCCATTCGATTGTAACTGACATTCAGTGTAGTGAGTGTCTATTTCAAAAAGGGATAAATGATACAATGCGTACGTTGAAATATTACTTGGTTTTGTTGAAGAGCGTCAGCAAAATATTCCGCTCCTTCGAAACCCATTCGATTGTAACTCAGATTCAGTGTAGTGAGTGTCTGTTTTAAAAGGAGGTGAATGGTACAATGCGTATATTGAAATAGTACTTGGTTTTGTTGAAGAGCATCGGCAAAATGCTGTGCTCCTTGATCACTTATTTGATTACGACTGAGATTCAGTGTGATGAGTGTCTGTTTCAAGAGGGGGTGAATGATACAATGTGTATGTTGAAATATTACTTGGTTTTGTTGAAGAGCATTGGCAAGATGCTGTGCTCCTTGATCGCCTATCCGATTGTCACTGAGATCCAGTGTAGTAAGTGTCTATTTCAAAAGGAAGTAAATGATACGGTGTGTATATTGAAATAATACTTGGTTTTCTTGAAGAGCATTGGCAAAATCTTTTGCTCCTTGATTATCTATTCGATTGCGACTGAGATTCAGTGTAGTGAGTGTCTGTTTCAAAAGAGGATGAATGATACAATATGTATGGTGAAATATTACATGGTTTTGTTGAAGAACATTGGCAAGATGCTGTGCTCCTTGATCGCCTATCCGATTGTCACTGAGATCCAGTGTAGTAAGTGTCTATTTCAAAAGAAAGTAAATGATACGGTGTGTATATTGAAATAATACTTGGTTTTCTTGAAGAGCATTGGCAAAATCTTTTGCTCCTTGATTATCTATTCGATTGTGACTGAGATTCAGTGTAGTGAGTGTCTGTTTCAAAAGAGGATGAATGATACAGTATGTATGGTGAAATATTACATGGTTTTGTTGAAGAACATTGGCAAAATGCTGTGCTCCGCGATCACCTATTTGATTACGACTGACATCCAATGTGGTGAGTGTCTGTTTGAAATAGGAAGTGAATGAGAGAATGTAAAGGTGAAAATATTACTTGGTTCTTTTGGAGAGAATTGGCAAGATGATGTGCTCCGTGGGCGCCTATATGATTGTGACGGAGATCGAGTGTAGTAAGTGTCTGTTTCAAATACGGAGTGAATCGTGGAATGTGTTGTTGAAGATATTACATGATTATCTTGGAGAGAAGCGGCAAAATGTTTTGCTCCTTGATCACCTATTCGATTGCCACGAACATTCAATGTGGTTAGTGTCTATTTCAAGTATGAAGTGAATTATTGAATGTGATGTTAGAGATATTACATGGTTATCTTGGAGAGCATTAGCAGGTTGCAGTGATCTTTAGTTGCTAATCAATTTGTTACTGAGGTACCGTGTGGTGAGTTGCTATGTGTAACATGAAGAAAGTTGGAATCGGTTAGTATGCATTAGTTAGTGAGGATGTGAGTGTTGCTGTTAAAATTGATTTTCGTCTCCACTTCGGCTACTCGAAAAGCCTTCATCAACAACCACTTCTTCAGCCAGACACCCGTACGCTATTACTTGAATCTGGAAGTTAGATGATCGACGCAAGTGATTATCTTTGTTTAATCAGGCGAAAATACTTCGAAAAAGCTGAATAAGCGTGAATTAAGAAAAACTTGACATTTGAAGAGAAAAAGCCGTTTGTTGGACACATTGCACAGCGTGCAGTTTTTTTTCATTGTTTTCTATGTATTAGAGTTTTCAATTGCATTAAAAGCAACATAGTTGTATTTAGCTGAAGAAGCTTTGTCAAGACATATAGAACTAATGAAAAAACAGAACCATCTTGAATTCTGCACTTCTCGCGCCTTATATGTGTCGTATCGATATAGTTGCAACTGGTCACTTGATTATATCGAAATTGTAAATTTGTCAAACTTTAACGTCGAAGTTATTTCAATTGAACTAAATATGAAATAAATATCAGTTTACTGATGACATTTAAAATAATATATAGCATTATGGTTAATTTTTCATTTTAAATGTATGTAACACTAACTTCAGATTAATCAGGAAAATACTAAATGTAAGGACAAGTTAAACACTGACTAGAGTCAGACTTACACTAAATCAAACAAAGATTTTACCTAAGTAGTTTTTGGAGTACCATGTTTCAGTGATGTCGATCTATCTATCCAACATAAATTTTAACAGTGAAGCTAATCTCAAAGAAGAACATATTAGACAAACATCATTAGTAGTAGATAAAGCAGGTAGAGTAACTTGCGACGTTGGGACACGATCGGTAAGATGTTATAAAGATTTATTTTTTTGGAGACTTACTGTTTATATCGCAATACTCGAATCTATCTTTTGCAGTATATAACATATTTTGACTGTATACTAGAAGAAAACCACAATTTGGAGAGGGCATTCTACATCCTGAGCTACTTTTTTTCACCATAACCTTGCCTTCGTTTTTACTTGCAGTTAGACGCTTCACATTTATCTTCATTTTTAGTCCTGCATTTTATATCAAAACGAAAAACTGATGTTCACAGGAAAATATGAAAAACATTCCAGAATAAAATATATTATGAAAACTGTTCTAATTAATATGGATATATATTGTATATATCAGAGCACAGCATTCCAGAGATATTTTTCATTAGTAACAAACATTAGTGTCGTTAGAATAGATCTATAGGCATATAAAGTATTAACAAAAAGTAATGTTTGAATTTTCTGAATAATTTCTTTCATATTTATTCGTAAAAACTTGTTTATTTTTAAAATGAAAAATTAATTATAATTTTATATATTGTTTCTAACACCATCGTTTAACTGATATTTATTTTAATATCTAATTGAATTGAAGAGGCTTCGGCAAACTTTTCTACCTAAGTTGCAACTTCGTCGACTGATATAACTTCGATACGACATATATATGTATATATATGGTATACGAACGAATAATGTTTTGAAGAAGATTAAAATTGAAATTTCAGGTTAAGACGTAGTTTACCTGATATCGATGGTAACTGTTGAGGATTGCATTGATACGTTTACAAATATTTTGTGTCGAGTATAAAATATTGAAATCATTAAGATGGTCTAGAATTCGGTAGACAAGTTCTACTGGTAATGTAAGAAGAGTTGGAATAACATTCGTGGCCATTGATGAATATTTTCGAAATGTTTATTATATTGAGATGTATGTTGATTATATAGTATTGATTGTTGGATTATTTTCGTCTAGGTGAGTTAGTATTTATTTATAGTGTCACAAGCTTCTCACGATTGTGTAATTATTTGTTTACGCAAAAGAATGCAAAGTAATGATACATTATAAAAGCATCATTTGTCACAACTATAGTTTATTTTGTGTTTTAAGTTTTATTCGTCGTATATAAAATATGGATATTAATAACGTAAGAATTTCTTTTTCGGTTTTCTTGGAAAAACTTCGAATGAGATTTTCTATGTTTATTCTTATTGCTACAAATGCAATTTATTATCTGATGACTAATTAAGTCGAAATATTCGAATCATATAGAAAGCAAACGATTGTCGATAGAACGGAGTCTAAGAGTTGATCATAATGGTTCTTTAGGCAATTACGTCGAACGTCACACACTCGTTCCGGATGTACTTCTTAATTGCATGTTATTTAAAAAGTGTCCGAAATCTATGACTGGTTATTGTATGATGGTACATAATTAATAGCTTTGATGAATTTCATCTAATGCCATTATGTAATCCATGGTGAAATGGTCATTCGAACTTCTTCATTGATATCATATTTTCTTTAGCTGCAAGCTATTAAAAAGAAGCTTCTGACAACGTTTTTGAGCTGGTTCATATGTTAATCAAGAGCTTTCGTTGAGTTCTATACAACGGAAATAATCACGATTCTTAAAGATTTCTAATTATCACGTTTAATCTTTATTAATGTTGTGTCGATTATTGAATTAATAAAAACAATATCTAATATAGCAAAACTTTTGCTATATTGTTGACTGTACATGTATCTCTGATTCACCAGCATGATAAAATGTTAATCTTTCTTTTAAAAGATGCATCCTTGAATATTCTACTACAATGATCCAACGAAATCTTTATAAGTATTTTTTAAATTTTAAGAGATTATTAACACTAAACATGTATATTATTATATTATTTTTCACAAGATAAAGTTGAAAGAATTCATTTTGTGATTGATAACTAAGTTTCTTCTTACTGAAGTCAATACTGTATATCAAAATTGTTCTTGACAGTTTGAAAAAAACCAAGAAATTTATTACTTCATCAATACTTTCTTCAGGATCAATTATGATTTGTCTTCGACATATTTTCATCATTTTCAGTTCAAAGCAAGTTTTTGTTGCATTATTTGGTTTCTATGTTTGGTTAAGCTTTATTCTTTTTTGTTATTTCTTTTAAAAGTTAAAGATATTTAATCAAGGAATACAAGATGTAACGATCTGTGCAACGAATTCATTACTTTTAAATAATGTATTTGAGAGCAGGAAAGTAGAAAAGTCTACTTCATAGTGACACATTCAGATAAATGGACACAAGTGTTATGTTTCGCTTGCATTTGAACTGAAGATGGAATTATAATCCTTATAGTTTGAAGACTCCCACTTGATCCATAATTTGCTCGAAATATTGTTGTCAAAATGAATGAACAATACTTATTAATACAAAAAATTCAGATATTTTCGGTTTTCTCTTAAAGGAAATAACATCGTGACATAAATGTTCAATGTTGGTATTCTAGTAAAATTTAGAAAATAGCAATAAAGCTTTGGTCGCATAATTCGAATAGAGCATTCAATGGCACGTCTTTTCTAAAGAAGATCAACGATTTATCATGCTCTTGAATAGACAGATATGCATGACAATAAAAATCGCAACGCTTTTCTTACACCCAGTTTATATTTTTAAAAAAAACCATTTATGCGGTGTGCCTTCCCAAACAGACAAAAAAACTCTTGAAAACACTTAAGGCTCCTCTCTCCCTCAAAAATTGATCTCAGGTTGGGTGCATGCTCAAAGCATGAAATTATCAACGTATGTAGGGAGTGAAGTGGAGAAGCTATGATAAAATTTCCAGTCTTATAGCATGATATTTGAGAGAGATATTCACCAAACAAGAGTCAAAAATAGCTCATTTGGTAACTCAAATTTCTCTGTCCAACCTCATTCTATATGTTTAACATTTTTTACTGTTTGAAAGGGCATATCAGAATACAAAATATCACAAAGTCCTTTTTTTATATTCTTAGTTTTTATGCGAGAAAAACGAGTGATAAGTTTAACGTCTCAAAAAATGCTCTAAAAACACGCCAAAAATGAATGTCCATTCATGTATTTGTTTGCATACATAATAAAATCAAAGCTTAATTAAAAAAAAACGACTCTGTTGTATCCTGCATCTTGACATGCTCTTTCAAACAAAAAACATTCAAATGTATAGAATGTAGACGTGCTGAGAAATTTGGGTTGTACGATTGAGAAAGCATAAACTGAGGAAAAATGAAAAACATTTTTCGTTTTTTTTTTTAAAAAATTATACTTTTTAAAAAGTTAATGGAAATCATTAAAAATTTTGGCCAAAAATGAGATGTCGAAAAAAAAACCATGCCATTTCTGAAAGATCAGAAGACAGACTATGTTTCCATGCCTTTATCTTAATTTCGATATTTTTGATGAAAATTGACTTTTTCTGAGGTGTGGAAGATCTTAACATTTAATCTACAAAACAAATGTTTATTCTATCAAATCGTTACAGTTCAATCAAAAGAAAAAATCAATTTAATTTTATACTTTTGAAAGACTTTAATAATAGAACATAAAAGAAATATTTCAACATTTTTTCAAATCGTTTCTAAATTTATTTAATTGTTTGTGATAAGTATATCGTAAATTTTTTTCAAATGCAGGTATTGATCCACGTAATTGACGCATTGTTTCAATTGAATTTGGAATTGTTTCTTCTAATGTATTATCACTTGTTAACAATTGTCTACATGGTTTAACTAAAATTGTTTTTAATTCAGTATGTTGTTGTTTTCGTGCACGATCAGTTTTTGTTTTAATCATATGTACTTTTGAACGACTTGTATTCGTACTTTTTACTAATGGTTTTTTTTATTGTAGACGGTTTATCAGCTGCTGATTGTTCATATAAACCACCAATAGTATATGTTTCACTAGGTGGTGGTGTTTGAGGATATAGAAATCGATATTTTTGATGACTGCGACGACTTGAATGAGCACTACCACCAGCAGCTCGTTTTGATGAAGACATTGATAATGGAGTTGTACTTCGATGATCAGCTGCAGTTGTAAGAGCATTTTCACGAGCTATAGCTGATTGTCGAAGTTGAACACTTAATGAAGCTTGAGGTTTTGGACCAAAATTAATTTTCGATAATACTTTTATTTTTGCATTGCTAGTGTTCTGAAAATAAAAATTTCATTCTTTTTTAAACAAAATATATATAATAGATTTAAATGAACTATATACTTTTGGTTGTAATAGAGAATGTTTTGTAGTATATTGTTGATGTGATAATGATGTTTCAACATAATTAGAATGAAGTATTGGTGATTCTCTTGTTTGATGAAAAAAATCTGATGATCTTTGATATTCATCTGTAGGTGATGTTGGTCGTTGACAATGTTCTTCATCGAAATATTTTGATTCGTATGAATTTTTTCCTGAAAATCTTGTTACAGATGGCATAATAGTTGCTCTTTGTATCGTATGAATTTCATTAAGTAATAATTGATCTTCTAATTTAACAGCGTTAATATCTATTGGACTAATTAAAGTTCGTTTTTTGGGTGTATGTTTACGATTCATCATTATAAAATCAGACCAATTAAAATACATTGGTGAATAAGTTACTATACGATGCCAATGATCTTCACCAAATGGACTTAATTGTACAGTTGATATAACATCACAATGGTGATTTGAATATTTCGTCATTTACTGTTGAATATCTATTCAAATAATAATCGTCTGTTTTACAATGATGTTGTTGTTGTTTCTGTAAAGGTAACACTTCACTTTTTTTTTAATACTATACTATTTGAATACAAAAAAAAAACTTTGAAGTTTTTTTTTTTGTCTTCTCTCTGTTTTCTCGACATACACGTTTATAATTCTTGTTACGAATAAACGAACAATCGACGAAGTAACAAATAATGTATCTCTACATGTGAGACAGAAAGTAGAAAAATAATAAAGAATCAAAAAATTGTTTTTCTTTTATGATTGAAATAGCTAAAAATCAATTTTTATACTTTGCAGAACTTCAATTGTTTGTTTGTATATCTATTGACATGTCTGTTTTCTCTGTAGACTTTATAAAGAAAAAAAAAAAGAAAAAGAATATAAACATGAAAGTACTTAACGAAGGAAGACATTAGCGTAGACTAATATTTCATGAAGAAATCCATAAAATTACTAATACAAATAATCATACTTTTGTGTCTTTAAACATCATGTAACTTTTTCGAGTATACGCATAATGGTTATTTGAGCAAATTCTTTTTATAAAAAATAATATTAGTGATGCAAACTTGTAAGATATTTACTATTCATACGATATGATAGTTGTAGAGTTTTACTCAGTCATCTATTGCTGATTAAACAATTGCTCGAATCTCTGACAAGAGAATCAACCGAACTGATGCGCATCGTGTGATTTCATATAGAGTGTACAAGGACATCTTAGTGAGGCTAGCAAGAGTCCAAAAAAAAAAGTTTATCTCCATGGGTCTTTGAAGTTAAGTTCTGATTGTTTCACTAAAATTTTCGACCCATTTTTAAATATTTACTGGAAAATCAAGTAAAGAAATTTCGATATGAAATTTTGCCTAGAGATAGGTCGAATCAACTGTGGAATATCCTGAAAGTTTCAGTCGAAGAGAATTTTTTTGTCAAGGTATTGACTTTTCAAGTAAACTCGAGTTTCACATCATATTTGTGGCTAGAGATACGGCAGTACGACTAATAATGAAGCCGACGGGTGCATGAAAACTTATGACAATGATCCTCTGAGCATAACATTAGACTAACTCTAGTTCATTATTTGTATTCCTGCGTAAAAATCAATATCAATTTTAACATTTTAATGTAAAAACGTTGCCTTTTCATAGTGAAATCGCGTTGAAAGAAATTTTGCTGCGATGTCATTTACTATTTACATGTATGCTTTTCTAATGGAAAACGTACATAGGATGTCAATAAAAACATCTTTTTGATGTATCTTCACAGTTCAAGAGACTACATTTTTTGTGAATCGTTAAACTTATATGAATTTTGTAATTCAAACCCTTAGAGTCACTAAGTAGACTTAATTTTGTTGATGTACAGGTCCATAGAAACGAAGTCGTACAAAGAAATCAACATATTATACGCATCCAAATGTACTTTTGTCTTCTTCAGCATGGCTGTTCGACTGGATAAACTACTTTCTTGTTACATGCTACTGTTTTGTTTTGGTTTTCGGTGAGAAACTACGTATGTATAAACATTTAAAAGTTCTAGTGAGCTCTTTGTTTCACTATGTACAAGTATGTTAATGCATTTGATATGTTAAAATGCCTTTTTACAACAAAGATAATATTCTCCTTTCTTCCTCTTTTTCCAAAGACGATTCTCGAAAAACTTACTTTCCAGAATCGTCGTTATTCCTTCTTTTTCTTAAATGTTCGTTCACATACCAGATTAACAATTAATCATGAACAGCGACATGCACTCAAAGAAGAGCAGAGATGAGCAGATGCTGCCACTCATGACTAATTAGTAATTAAAAAAGTTCTAATTGATTTTATTGGTGTTATTGTCTTCATGAACGTTGGATAAAAAATAAATCATTCCTGATAATGTTCCCAGAGGGAAACGAAAGCTTGAATCAAATGATTTGTCATTGACTAATTCAGTACAATGCTATTCGTGGCAGTTATTCGCTTCTTTCTTAAACTTCTATTACCTACTGCCAATAATGATAACTTCATGACCCTTTGGGTGTTAAAATCTCATTCATTCGTTCATGTAAACTGTATTTTTGTGAGCCTAAAAAATCGCTGTTTATAGCCAAAGGACAATTCGGGGTGGTATTTGGTCATTATCGCTTCAGAAATGTTTTTATGCACACGTTCTTTTTATATATTCTGATAGAAAAAAAATTCTGCGTCGAATGAGCCTATTCTTAACGAATCTTACACGAAAAACAATGAACTTTTCCTTCAAGAACTGATTTTTCAGCCTTCCGAAAATGTCCCAGATATCTCTCATTATTCGACTAATTTTTACACAACATGTAATATTCGTAATCAGCACATTGTATTCTATCGATCTATCAAGATCATAAATAGATTGAAGACAAAAAAATTTTTCGAATACTTGAGGAGTACCCTACGTACAAAAAATTGATTTTTCATAAAGTACAAAATTAAGTTGTGAAAAACCTTCAAAATCTTTCAGGCTTTTAAACTGGAAATCGATTTTTCTCTTATGTCGAGTAGTACACGAATTTTGGGCAATGCGTCGTCATTAGGGACAAAAAAATAGTTGGCTGTCATTATTAGAAAAAGTGCTCTTAATAACGATGGACACAAAATCTTATCGTAGATCGCTGATTTCTCCTCCGTTGTATGACGAAGAAAGGCTACGAACACATTATTCGAAAGAACGATACTCAAGAATTATCCATATATAAAAGCATTTTCAATCAAATGCAAAATGACCAAGAACCAATTCAAACAAAACAACTGAAAATATTCCCGTCGTCATTAGAGACACTGACTGTATTCAATCTAATTGATAAACTTCATCAATTCAACGGCTCCTAATCACTACATGGAGTGCCATAACCAAGATGATGAATTTTTTAATCAAAGATTATATGAAAAATACTTTCAACGAATTGATGGTGCGTGATTAAATATGACTACCTAGCTCAAATACTCGTTCGAATAAAAACTTGATTAACTCTTTCTTGTGGGATTTTATGTCCCTAAGACATTACTTTTGGTACGCCTTAAGTATCATGTTTCACAAGGAAAGTCCGCCAACTATGCACTCGAAACTATGCACATTATGTAGATCCAAATAAGTTATAGATACTATATAAAGAGTTCGTACCTGTAACTTATTACTACGGAGATACGGTACTTTTACAGTATTTTTTAAATGAATGCCGTGATCAAGAAAAGTTGATTTTCGAAATTCGATTTGAAATTTTGCATAGAGACAGGCCTTAATGAGAACAGCTCTTTTTCGTGAATGTTTCAGGTCTCTTAATTGTTCCTATTCTAAGATACAACTATGGTCATAACGTATCTTTTACATCAGTCATATGAACTGGTGGATTTGATGTTCTTATTTCATGATAGAAGCAAATCAAAAGGCCTAAAGCATTTACGATAAATTACTTTTGTTAAGGTCTGTCTTTATGTAAAATTTCAAGTCGAAGTTTGAAAATTAGTTTTTTAGACATGACATCTATTTAAAAAATACTGTAAAAATGCTATATCTCCGTAGTAATAAACTAAGGGCACGAGCCCATTTAGTAATCATAGCTCATTAAAGTCCACATAATGTACATAGTCTCGACTTAAAAGCAATTGAATAATCGGATAACTTCTCTTGTTAGTCTTAAGATATTATTTATTTTTCTTATCTTTCGAATGAAATGCATGCAAAGAAAAACAAGTAAACACCCGTACACACACACACAGAACTACAAAATACATATTACAATTGATAAACACCGAAAAAGAAAATATACACAGATAATAATAACGAAAAAAAAAGGTCACTGTACGAGATTATTGTTTACTAGATGTATCATCTTATGATTGATGTGCTGAATTGCTTCGGTTACCTATTTTAAGAAGAAATGGTGCCGGTTGTTGCTGTTGTACAGCTGATCTTGGTTTTTGCAGATCATATTCATTTGTATTAGATTCTGTTCGTTGTGTTGTAATATCATTAACATTTGTTATTGATGTTGCCATTGACTTACGTAATTCTCTTGTTTTATGTTTATAAAAATATAAATCTTTTTCAAGTTGTTTTACTTGATTTGATGATTCTTGTAATTGTCCAAGTAAGAGTTGTTTTTCTTCTTCATGTATTTGTTGAATAGATGTTAAACGACGATCATGATCAAGTGATAAAGATTGAATACGTGATTGTAAATCATTAACGATTTCAGTTTGTTCAAGAAGTTGAGACTAAATATATGATAAAGATAAAAGTGTACAAAGACAAAAATTTTGTTTTCGTACTTTAATCTCTTCATAATCACGACGATTTTTATTATCTTCTTCTTTGAGATTAATTACTTTTTCAAATAATTTACGACAAAGTTCTTTTGATTCGTTTTCATTTAATTGACCAATTTTGAATAGTGGAGAATCGGAACTCTAAAAATAAAAAAAGATACAAATTTTCATATTATTCAAAAGAATACTCCTAGACGGAAAATCTATAAACACAAAACTTTTCATGTTTTTTTAGACGCGTTTATCTTTCAAGGTTTTCCTAATTTTCAATTTAAAAAAACTTGAACTTGTAAGCAGGAAGTATAATTGCCTGATAGGGATGGATGATTTCGAATCAGAATTAGAACCAATGAGTCTATATTATTAAAAAAAATAAAGACTAAAGATTTCAACACGGTCCCGGAAATAAAAGACTTCACTTCTCGTATTCGTACGTAGGTACGCGTACCCAACCGACGAGTTGCGGTATTCTAGTAAAGGATTAATATATATTTTTCAACTAGCTTATCAAATTCATACAAAAAGTTTTTACTCAAAGAGAAAGTTTTTCTTTTTTCTCTATTGTTGATAGATGCATACTATGTTACATTGACAAATGTTTTGTTTTAGTTTTGTCGTTTTGGTATGTGTATGATTTCCTTGCTTGCTTATAAAGACAACTTTCTACTTTCATTCAATTATCATCATAGACTTTGTATGTCAAAAGAAAGGAACTGACAGGTTAAGCCGACGAAAGCTATATCTGTTTGAATCTCTGTTGTGTCTGATGAGTACACATAAACGCTTAATGATACACTCGAAGATTTGATTTATACCTGACTAACTCGCATAGATTGTTGAACATCACGTTCTCGTTTTGAAATAATATTATTTTGATAATCAATAGCTAAATCAATTGCTTCAATAGCTTCATCAATTTCAATTAAACGCCTTTCTTCTGTTGGTGATAATATACCATTTTGTTCCTCTAATCGTTCAGTAAATACACGTTTTTGTTTAAGTAATTGTTCACGAACGATTTGATGATTTGGTTGTTGTTTATCATTATTTATTAAACTCTATCATAAATAAAATTCATTTAAAAAAAAAAAAAAAAACATTTAAATAAACTTCAAACCTTATTTACAATTTGACTTGAACGTATTTTTTTTGCTTCAAGTTCTGTTTTTTCATTACGTAATAATTCTTTTTTTTGAATAAGTTCTTCACGTTTTTGTATATCATCTCTTAATGTTTCTAATTCTTTTCGTTCAGATATTAATTTTTCCATTTCAGTTTCAAAATTTGTTGTTGTTGTCATTCCATCATTAATATTTCCATTCGATGCACCACGTAATTTTCGTTGTGCAGCAACGAGACCTTCAGTTTTTAATTTTAAAATTTTTTGTTGTTGTTCAGTTTGAATTGTTAATTCTTGTATACGTTGTTGTTCACGTATAAGTTCTTGTTCAACTTTATTTTTTAATTCAGTTTCTTCACGTATACGTTTTTGAGCTGTTTCATATTGTTGTTTCATACGAAAGAGAGCTGCTTGAAGATCTGCAATCCTAAAAACGAATGATTTGTAATACTTTATCAGTTTAAGTACGAAGGCTTAGAAAAAAGACGAAATGATAACAGCTAAAAACATGATTGAGGCCTATATGAGGTGATCAATTGGTTCATTAAATAGTTCTATTGCAAAATCTCAAATGTTATAGAACTACTTGAATTAAGCGGGAAAGCAAAAAATAGTCGAGAAATTCATCGTAAAGGAATAAAAGCTTCAACTCAGACGAATAAACTCAGCCAATAC
This sequence comes from Rotaria sordida, assembly GCA_905250125.1. Taxonomy (NCBI): domain Eukaryota; kingdom Metazoa; phylum Rotifera; class Eurotatoria; order Philodinida; family Philodinidae; genus Rotaria; species Rotaria sordida. The sequence goes on from CAJNOL010000477.1 coordinate 25,332, forward strand.
AAAAAAAATAGACGAAAGACGCTATTAGCAAACTACAAAAGAGGATTATGTTTTTCCGGTACATGCAGTATATGAACTAGAATTTCTATTCAAAATTAAAACTATTAGATTCACAGATTTCGTGAAGTTATATCAAAATTAATTCTGATAGAAAAGTAGAACTAAGAAAAAAAAAGCATTTCGAGGGTGTGAGTGCCAGAAGACCTACACTTCAGAAATGCCCATCGCGGATAGAAATCTGCTGCTGCCGCGATGCGACTGAGATCTAAACCTACCACGCCGCTGACACCGTCGCGACAGGGCCTTCATGGACATCATTGCTACACCTATACTGAATGTTGGGAGTTTACTGAAACCATGAGAAAAAAGTTGTCTCAATCGAAACTAAAGATTATAGTTAAATATTCTATTACTTTAACTGAATTATCTTATAAATCATATTAACTAGAATATAATTCAAAAGAAGTGACTCAAAAAGTGTGAGTTGTCAATTAAATAAACAAAAAAAAGGAACGAATATTTTCTCTATGAATGTACCTTTTTTCACTATTGCCTGAAAGTTTAATCATGAGTTCTCGATATTGTTTTTCTTTTTGTTGAAGTGAATCAAGACGAGCTTTAGCCATTTCACATTTTTTTCGATATTCACTAAATAGAAAATAAAGAAAAAACAAACAAAATATCTTACAAAGTTTAGTATAATATTGTGTCTTTTTTATATACATTTCAAATTTTGATTTTTCATTTGTATTTTTACTTGCTAGTTGTTGCATTGTTTTTTGTAAATCTTGATATTCATGTTTAGCTTTTTCCATTTCCTAAATAAATGTTCATAAAAAACAAAAATGAATTTTTTTTTATTCTATTGTATTTACTTTTTCAAGCATTTTAATATGTTTTTGATATTGTTCATTAGTTTCTGTAACATTATTAGTTGATGCATAAACACTTTTAATTAATTGTTCTTTAAGTCTGATCATAATCGAAACAAAAAAATAAACGTTGTAAGATAAGAAAAAAACATGCAGATACTTACTGAATGTTAATACTAAGATCTTGTACTTTACTTTCAGCTTCTTTTACTTTACGTGTTGCTTCATCAATTAATTTTTGTTTATTCATAGTAGATTGAGTCAATGATTGTATTGTTTCATCTCGTTGTAAAATACTAGGAATTAGTCGATTTTTATGAATACGATATGTACCATGTCGAACAAATTTGCTAAAGAAGAAAAATGAAATGTTCATACAAAGAGAATCATTTCGTTAAAGTCTTTCACAATTCGATTAACTATAACATGTGTATCTATGATTTTCCTTTAAGTGCAACGTACATCGTCATGATTTTATATAAGTTATGAGAAATACATAAATAACTTCATCAAATTCTATTTTTCATTTCCAAACCAGTACTGATTATCTACGTAGATCTCTATCAACAATATTAAAATTAAAACTAACTTTTCTTTTGTTAATGTATCATCACTATTTTTTAAATCAAGTTCTTCAATTTCTTCTTGTGAATGTGCTAAAGCTAATGATCGTCCATGAAAACTTTCTACAACATATTCCATATCAAATGCAGCTGGACTAGAATGAATATTTCGTGGTTGTATTGATTGATCCTATAAAATATAACAATATAGGATTTTTGTACTATGACACAAGTCAAGATTTTTTCTTTTGATGCAATTTAATAAGAAACGAATTAATTACTTTTCGTTGAATACCACTAATATGAGGTGCTGATTTTATTCGATCATATAAGGCATTTTTTGATGTTGGTTGATTTATTTGATAAGTACTTATTGAATAACGTTGATCCTATATCAAATTAAAAGAAAAAAATATTGAGAAATTGAAAGAAAAAAAAACTCAACGAACAAACCTGTTGTTCAATTTGTAATTTTGAAACAATATCTTGTTGTTTTCGATGATAATTTACTTCATCCAATGTAATGCGTACTCGATTTAATTCATCTTCCTCAAAAAAAAAAATAAACAAAATAAAATCATAAATTTATTTTCTTTATATAGAAAATATTTTTTTTTTACTCTAGTTTTAAGTTCGTCCTGTAATTTCTCAAGCATCATTTCTCGATTAATGCGCATTTGAGATTCTGATCGTAATTCATCTTGAGCCTAAAATCAAAAAAAAATTTCAGTTTTTTTTGTTTTCGTTTATGTATTTTTAACATACGGAATGTAAAGCATTTTCTAAATTTGTTACTCGACATGTATAAATATCATTATAAAAATCATCGAGATTTTCCTTCAAATAAAAAATTTTATTTTATTTTATTTTATATTCATTATCTCTTACATTAGTTACAGCTTCCATCCATGTTTGTATTAATTGTTTATGTTCATCATTTAATTCATTACATTCATTTAATTGTTGAAAACATGTATAAGCTGTTTGAATTAAACGACGTGAATGATCATTACTAGGTGTTATACTAGGCAAAACAAAAAATGTTTATTATGATAATAAAAATAATTAATAGAAAATTACTTACTTCGAACGTCGTGTACTAACTGATTGTCCATTACGAGAGAACATAGTACGTTGTCGTTCTAATTCTTCACGTAAGTACTATAAAGATAAGAAAAGAAAACTATCTATCAATTATGTCAGTAGTAAATATATTCGATTATTTCAAAATGTTTTTGATGTATTGATTTACTATGGTATATGAATCATTTTCTGTAAGATGATTTAGAAAGAAACATTACATTTCTAACAATGAGAACAAATAATCTGTAGTGAACAGATAATTGAATAAAAACAGGATAGTTTTTTGTTTAGAAATAACAAGATTTTCATATGAGAATGTGAACTTACAGTAATTTCGCTTTGCATTTCAATAAAACGTTGTGCATTAGGATCAACATTTTTAATAGGTTTATTACGAATTTTACTTGCCTAAATAATAAAAAAAAATAATAGATGATTGAAATAATTTATGTTTTTTTTTCTCCTACTCGATCAGCATATTTAAGAGCATTAAGAGATTCATCTAAATCAACAATACAAGGGCTAACACCTAAAAAAAAACAAATAGATCATTGAAAAAAACGTATTCTATTCAAATAGAAAATTTACATGTAATCATCAATGTTTTAGCATTTCCACCAAGTGAATCTTTAAGTAAACGAGTGATTTTTGAATCACGATAAGGAATATGACCACCGGCACGTTTTTTTGGATCTGATAATGCACTAACAACATTACCCAAAGCTAATAAACCAGAATTAATACGAATTGATTCTTGAAAACGTTCACCCGTATTATGTGTACGTGCTACACGTTCTGAACCAGCCAAATCAACAAAATGAAGTTTAGCAGAAAGATAACTTTCTAAATAAATGAAAAGAAAATGAAAGTTTCAAAATCGACATTTACAAAAATTTACCATCAAATGTTGGTTTCAATGGTTGCATCAGACCATCATAAGATGCTTGTACTATTGTTGAATTCGAATTTTTATCACGAAGACGTTGCTCTATAGTCATTTCACAGGATTAGATCAAGATTTTGGCATCGCCGTCAGAAACCGAGTCACTCGAATGTTTTTTTGAATAAATCACACAAAATACAAAATAATCGCACGTAGTTTTCAGTGATCGACGATCCAAGATCTAAGGCATCTTTTCAGAAATGTTCCAAAGATCGGATTTTCAGGAGATTTTTGAAAATCCACGTTGTATTTCTCAAAGCTGATATACTAATCTATGGGTTTTTTTCGTAGGTATATAATCTTGAATGTCTTATACAGAATTAGACTAAAGCAAAAGTTCATTTAAGCTCAAATCAGGCATTTCGGATGATTTTTCAGAAGTCCTAGAATTTCCATATTGTTCATTCAGGTATCTTCAAAAAGCCATGAAAGAATAGATTATCAATAAGAATGAATCTTATGACAATGTTAGGAGTCAAAGATAAATTCATGAACTATACGAACTCCTACAGTAAGTCAGTAAAACGGTTTTTGGTTATTTCCATGCAAACTTGAAAACTTTATAATTCTGTCAAAACGCATTCGAATTGATTCAAGAGATAAAAATATACTCCATTTTATATGCAAGAAATGTAATAATTATCGAAAAATAATATTTGTATTTCTTATTCTCTTGGTTTTACCACATTAAAGCAATAGTTTTACTTATGAGTTCCATATTATTTGGTCCTAATGATGATATTCACCTGCTATCTACTACTCATCTTAATGATATATCAAATTCATCGACAAATTGTTTTGTTAATGACTCAATTTCATTTTCTTCAAATTTTTATGCTCCTGAACAACTAAAGCATTTCTTATTTAGAAAAGATCAAAGATTTCGTCTTGATAATAATAACTCTACAAAAACATTAGCGTCCTGGTGGGGTTCTTTCGGACATGTAACTATTAAAAATTAACAAAATGAATTTATTAGCTGTTTCAAGCGTTATCAAATATTTCGTTATGAATCTATAGAAAAAGATCTATATAAAAAAATAAATTATGTATTTTTGTTTTTGTTTCTGTTTTCTTATTGATAGTAGTTATCATATATTTTTTGTTCAAATGAAGATCTATAGTAAAGCTTGTGAATCTAACTTACATATGTTATATCATTTACTTCTCTTGTCTTTTGGTAATACTTATATCTTTTGTTAGTTATTTATATTGTAAAATGAAATTGAATTAAAAAATGCAATAAGAGAACATATCGATTCTACAGCGTACCATGCCCTGCTCCGCTCGATCCAGTACAGCAGGGGAGAGTGTAATAATTCATTCTGTGAGCATCTCTGGTATAGAATCATTCGAAGCTTATAAAATAGATTATATTTGGATTTCTTGAAGCAGTTCGGATGTGCGTTTTCATAGGATTATAAAGTTTTAAAGTAGTTATGGAAATAACCAAAAATCGTTTTATTAGCGTACTGTAAGGTTTTGTATGGTTCCTGTATTTTATTTTTCACACCTAGTATAGCCATAGGATTTATTCTTATTGATAATCTATTCATTCATGCCTTTCTGAAGGTGTCTGAATGAACAGTATGAAAATCTTAGAGCTTCTGAAAAATCGTCTAAAACTCTGGAACTAAGCAAAAATGAACTTTTGCGTAGTTCTAGTTCTGTAGAAGACTACATACTTACAAAGGAAAATCAATAGGTTGGTATGCCAGCCTTCAGAAATATAACATGGTTTTTCAAAGATCCTCTGAAAAACCGTTCTTCGAAACTTTTCTGAAAAGATGTCTTAGAGTTTTATCTATCGATCGATGAAAACCATATGCGATTATCTTGCATTTCGTGTGAGTTATTCAAAAAAAAACATTCGAATGCCTGAACTGCTAGCATCGATTATATTACATACCGATATATAGAGTAAAAATTGCATGTGATCGAGATGATTCATCATTCATTTGTGTTGCACCTGTATGTCGAACAGCTGAACCTTTTTTTAATAAATTAACAACATCATCAATTGAATGACATGTATGTTCACTGGCTCCAATAACAACTAGAATATTGATCATAGAATACGATGAAAAACAAAAAAACAAACATGAAATTTTTTTCTTTTTACTAGTATTTCCAATAGCATCATCTCGAACATCTAAAACTTTATCATTAACATCAAGTAAATCAATAATATCATCTTTATAAATTTCTAAATATGATGCTGAAATAGTAGCACGACAATCTTTTCGATTCTAAATATATACATTCAATTTATTTTTCTAATCATTAAATAATTTTTACAAACTTGAAGTGTATCAAAAACTGTTTGAACAGCACGTGGTACAATTCCATATTCTTTTTCTGCAATTGATAAAATATTTCCACCTGTCATTGTAAAAGTTTTTCCTGAACCCTAATCAAAACAAACAAATTAATAAAGGAAAAAAAAAATAAAAATACAAAGTCATAAACATTCACATACAGTTTGACCATAGGCAAATATTGTTACATTATATCCATCAAAAACATTACTAAGCATTGGTTCAATACATGTTTGAAATAATTCATCCTAGAAATCAACAAATTAAAAATTTCATATATATTCAATTTTTCATAAAATTAAAACTTCTTACTTGTTGAGTTTTTGGTCCTAAAACAAAATCATATGTAAAAGTTTGTCGATCACCAATAATAATTTGATTTGTTTGAGGATGAATTGTAATACAACTTTTTTGTTCATGAGTTTTTTCTCGTTGTAAAAATGGTCGAACCTATTTAATTACATTAAAAAAAAAAAAGAACAAAACTTATTTTCAAATAAATAATTATTATTTACATACACGAACAGCTACTTTAACACGAAATTCTGATTCTTTATTAACCATAATTTTTATTATCTAAAATGGTTTCAAAAAAAGAAAAAGAAAAAAAGAACAAATAAAAAATGAAAAATTTATTCATCTATTGTCCATTTTCATATTTTTGTAATTTATCTTTTAAGATCTCATTTTCTCGTAATAATTCATCAGTTTTTTCACGCATTATCATAAGTTCATTTTTCAATGATTCTACTTCAGCCGAATCAGGGCCACTTGCTCCCATAAAACGACGAACAAATTCTGTTGCATTATTTGGTTTTTCAGCTTCTTCATAAAGAGCAACTAAAGCTCCTAGAAAAAAATTTAAAAAAATTTAAGACAGAAAAACAAGTACTTGTTCAGATCAACGACATCCTTTTGATGTGCTCTGTTAATTAGTATATGGATCATTTCAGGCAAAAATGGGATATACGCATCTTTCAATTAACTTGAATTCTTAATAAGGGTTATTTTTCTGAATAAATTCTTTAAGCATAGACATACGAGAGTCGTTCAAAAAGTTCCGAGATTGATTTTATTTAAAAACAACAAGAAGTACTGCTGCATGAGTATTGTTGTCTATGTGGAAGTCATACAATTCTTGATCTATAGATGTCATGAGTTCTGATAGATCGAGCATTTATGTCCAAATATAGCAATATTTGAGAGTGTGGGTGTGACACGAAGATGCATCCAATTTTAAAGATGGGCAATTAAATATTAATGATGATTCTTAATGTGAAAGACACAAATATTAAAACAGTTAGAAGCTTAGTCATCAAAAAATCTCAAATCGCAATTTTTTAGCTTCATGAGTTTTCTATAGAATGTACTATTTTAGTTTTGAAAACTACTGCCTCAATTCGAAGGATCTTTTTAAAAGTAAAATGCATGAAATGAAAATCGATGTCCTTTTTTTGTGTCATGCCACTAACGATAGCTTTTATTAACTCTAGGAAAGTTCATGATCTCGAGATACATATGTTTTCGTTCTGTGAAGTCACGTTGCTAACGAATGATTTGACCTATATAGGATGTCGTTGGCTTGTAGAAGACTTGAAAAAAAAAAGAATAGATAACGAACGTGTAATCGCATCGACAACACCACCCTTTTCAAGGTATCGACGAAACTCTTCTCGTTTTGATTCATTTGGACGATAATTTGATGTCATTGTTGAATATATTATTTGTTAAAAAATAAAAACAAAACAAAAACTTCGTTTTGATTTATAGACATTGAGTTTATTCGTTACTAAGCAACAACTCTACAAATGAATCATCATCACACTAATGCATTTAATCTATAATTCAATATCTACTTATATCATAAAAGAGAGAAAAAAAAATTATTATTATTTTTACAAAAAAATATAATTTTATATGAATTAATACTTAAAGAAAAGGTTTGAGTTCTTTACAAATGAAATCATTCCATAATTTACCAATAACATTGAAATATTCTGGTTGATATCTATAGTTCATTTCAGCTAAATATTTGATAATTTAAAGTTCTCGTTTGTTTTTTTTTCTCTATATATTTTAGATCGATTATCATCATGCGTCCAATCAAAGCACGTGAACAACTTGTTATACCTGATGATGGTATTTTAATTAATTAAACTATTTAGAAATTTTTCTTCTTATTTTTTTTCTAATTAGTTAAAGTTAGTGTTAAAAGTCGTGTTGTTCAAGTAGCTGGTAACCGTGGTAAACTAGTACGAAGTTTTCGTCATGCACGTGTTGATATTTCAATGCCAAAAAAAAAATTACTTGTTGTTGAAAAATGGTTCGGAACAAATAAAGAAAATGCTGTTGTTCGTACAATATGTTCACATATCAATAATATGATCAAAGGTGTTACAAAGGTAAGTCTTACAACCATAAATAGTGTAGATCTTTTTTATTTTATATATAAATTTCATCATCACACAGTGCTGCGCGTGTGTGTATAAACCACATCAGTAGATAAAGTGGTTGTGTTTCAAGTAAGAAAAATATCCAATATGGTGATAGGAAGCAAATGACATACGTCTTTTATTCTAATTTGAGCGAAAGGAGTCTAGCTTGTTTGTTAGAATTTATCTAATAATTCGTTATTTTGATTGAATCTCCAGTCAAGACTAACAGACTACACACAAGAAAAATTTTACAAGACGTAATAGAAGACTATGAGTTTTCTAGATATTGAGCAGATTTTTGTTTTGGGTTCCAGCACATAAAAATCGGTTTTTGAGTCGACAACTATTCTTTTAAATTAAAATTACTATTTCCAATCAAAAAGGATAGCTTTCCGACAATAGTTTTTGAAAAACTGTTGATTTTCTAGGTAAATGTGAACAGTTCCCTAGACTAGGGTAGAAAGCGAGAAATTCCTAAATTAGATTCTTTCGTTAAGGAAAAGCTATTTTATTGAAGTACCGTTTTTCTTTTTATAAAGTTTGCACAAGGATCCTCAGGGGTTGAAAAATTGATTACAGATTCGAATTTCTCGACTTCAAAAATTTTCGGTCAAACTTTATAGGAAACTCATTACTTTCGCAAAACTGGCCTTTCTTGACGAAAGAATCTAATCGAGGAATTTTTTGTTATCTTATCACCGATGCATTCCTATTTTCCGTCACTAAAAGACAACTGGTTAGGAACCCGAATTTTCGCTGTTTCCGGAAATATATTCACATTTTTCTTGTTTCGTATGGATTGAACAACTATCAGTAAATTTTTTGAAAAAGTTTAAAAGTATGTCCGTACAATGCAAAATAATGGTCTTTTATCGCAGTCTTTAGCTTGTATCTTGGAACAGCTTCAATTCTACATTAATGTAGAGCATTGAGTTCTGTACAAAATGAGATATTAGAATATGCGAAATCTCATCTATGTTTCCACTAAAGAACCAATATTGACGCCAAAATATAAAGCAAGTAGTTATTTTTTCAATAACTTTTGATAGAAACAAGATAGAGATCTGCGGTTTTCAGTATTGAAAAGAGAATAATTTTCTTCATAAAAGTAAGGCAAAATCTGATTGATCATCAATTGACCAATTAGGTGAACGATATTATGAAAGTTTTCACCGTTGGATTTTGACTTATAATTCAATCATTAAATAGAAAAAAATGTTCTATTTCGGTCTACACAAGACCAAGCTCTCTAGTTTATTTCGTTCAGGAGTTATTAATGTTTTCCTGAGACCCCTGATATCGACCAAACAGACTCTAACCGAACCAGAATGGGTCAGACCAGGAGTAATCGACAAAGCTAAGTCGAGTGGTAACACTTATTTCCACTTTCGAAGTTGTCTGATGCTGCCATACTAGCATGTAGCATTCCATCATTTTCACGCTTTCTTACCTATTGAGTGGCAATATCGGAAATACTGGTATAGTAACTTCAGACAACTTTGAAAATAAAAAACAAATGTTACCACTCAACTCAGTTTGATCGATTACCTCTAGCCTGACTCATTCTAGTTCGGTTGGAGCCTGCTTGATCAATTGTGGTGGTCTCGGAAAAGCATCTACAACTTATGAACGAAACAAACTAGTGAGCTCAGGTTTTCGTAGATCGAAAGAGAATAATTTTTTAATCTAATCATTGAATTACAAGTCAAAATCTATTGATGAAAACCTTCGCAATATCGTTTATAAAGTGTCGACCATTAACGTTCGCTTGATTGGTCAATTGATGATCAATCAGATTTTGACTTTTATGAAGAAAATAATTTTCTTCCCAATGCTGAAAACCGTAGATCTCTACCAAAAGTTATTAAAAAATAGTCACCTGCCTTATATTTTGGCGTCAATATTAGTTTCTATAGAAATCTACCATACAAGATAAAACAAAAAAATAAATAGCATACTTGTACAGTAAACTTTGTTCTAGTCAATTGAGCTATTAAAAACTGTTTCATATGTTGAATATGATATGTTTGAATCGAAATAACAAATTAATCAAAATAGTATTCCGTACGTTTTTATTCATTTAAAATGTAACACATTTTAATTGAATCCAGAAAAAACTATAATACAAATGACTGAGATAAACATCATCAAGTATTTTTCTTTTTGTCTTTCTTTTTTTTTAGGGTTATTGCTACAAAATGCGTTCAGTTTATGCTCACTTTCCCATTAATACTGTTGTTACAGATAATGGCCAATCGATCGAAATTCGTAATTTCTTAGGTGAAAAATTTGTTCGTCGTGTTAAAATGCAACCAGGTGTAAAAGTTTCAGCAAGTACAAAACAAAAAGATGAACTCATTTTAGAAGGCAATGATATTGAACTTGTGTCACGATCAGGTAGAAATTTTTATATTTTCTATTGATGATTTTAACATTTATTTTTCTTATAGCTGCACTTATACAAATGTCAACAGCAGTCAAAAATAAAGATATTCGTAAATTTCTTGATGGTATTTATGTCAGCGAAAAATTAACTGCTGATGAAGCATGAATAAAGCGTGCATTTGTTTTAGTACATCATTCAACAAAAAAAAAGACAGTTTATATTATATTTTGCGCGTTTAAAACAATAAAATAAAAAAAGAAAGAATCGAACGAATGAAAAGAAGAACAACAACTTTGTTATATTTTTTTTCTTCTTCAGACACACATACACACATTATCATGAAAATAGAATAGGTACTACTGCAGCAGTGTTTCTAATGGGAATCTAAAATAAAATGTACAGTGCACGCTGTTTTAAATGAGCAAAATGTACATTTACACTTGTTTTCATAAGCAAAGTGTACAAAACATACGGTGTTTACGTCGCATATTATAAACAAAAGGAAAAACATCTTCATGTCTGTTTTACCCAGTAAAAAATAGAGAATAATAATAGATACGTAAATAGACAGCAAGGAAAAATCAATCTGTGTGTGATTCATTTAGGACGATTCACTACACGAAAGTATAGCACTAGGAAAGCACATCAGCATAAGAAACTTGATTTATTATTTTTCAAAATTCTAAATAAGCAGAAAACCTATCAAAACTGTCATGATCCTCTTCATCATCATGAAAACGGTATAATTTGAAGAAAATTAAGTTGAATATTGTAATTTTTGATTGTTTTTTTCTGCAGCTATCACATCAGTATCGGAAACGACTTTATATAAATCTGAAAAGAAAAGAAATTACGAAGAGAAAGGATGGCAGTCAACGAATAGAAAAAATAAAAAATAGACTAGAATCGGATCATCGTTTAAATATAATTTTTGAGTTAACAATACATTTAAAATATCACTTGCAAAGTGTACAATGTACACGCTGCTTTTTAAGACAAGTGTACAGCGGCGTGTATTTTCAAAGCTGCAAATATTTGTATATTTTGCTTCTGCTGTGTGTACTTGCCATTAGAAATCCTGTACTGCAGTTGAGGAACATCATCATTTTTAACGCGTACAGAACGGAAAAAATAATTTTTGGTTAAACATATAAACCAATGTTTCTCGATAAACATTAAAGAGAACAAATTTGTAAAACTAAATTTTTAAATGGTTTATCACCATATTCCTGACGCTACATAAATTCTTGTAAGTTAGTGGGTAATAAATTTCGTGAAAAACTATCTTGTTTTGTTTGTTTTCGTTTAACGTGCATCCAAATATTTTCAATATTCTGGGTATGTCCACCAGTTGTTGGATCAACAAAACGTAGGAAATGATTAATTGTTAGATGAGTATAGCCGGTGTTATTTGACAATTGAAAATAAGCCCTCCACTCATCAGAATGCATTATTGAGTCTACAAAATATTCTGTGTGGAGCTATTAGCTGATGAATTTTTCTGGTGTTGGTAGTATCCAAATCGTCAACATTAATGAGATTAGTCATTTTTATTTTATTTTTAATATTGTAGCACAGCAAAAAAATCGAGAATTTTTTGTTATGACAACGCAGGGAGTACATCCGGTATATATATGTAAATTTTTCTGGTTCAACAATAATTATTAGACATTCTTTATTCATTTTTTAAAATTTTAATTGAAAGAAATTTTTTTATTGAATTCTCGAAACTGGATTTCTCTCTATTTCTCTTCATCTTTCTACAGAAAACAATCATACTGAATACTTCAGACATTTTCTTAATTAATAACCTTTTATATCTTTAATTAATATACATCATTACTATTCTCTCTTGTCGAAAATGAGACATATTGCTTTCATATGACATCTATTCTAATTTTTTTCTTATTTAGAAACATTGGTTTATATGTTTAACCAACAAATTTTGTTTTCGTTCTCTACTCGTTAACAATGGTGGTGTTCCTCAGCTGCAATAATACCAAATAGAATAATAAAAGATAAACGATGAACGATCCTTCTCCTGATTTAATAAATGATGCTGAAATTCATCAAAAATTAAATGAAAATCAACTTTCATTTGACGAACTTTTTCATCGTGTTGATAAGAATAATGATGGAAAAATTGATTTTAATGAATTAATTCAACTATTAGAACAATATGATATTGAAATGTCGCCTAAAAAGCGTGTAGCCGTCGCACGTGTAAGTTATATTTAACATTGAAAATCAAAAGAAATTAGGTTTTTTTGTTTTTCCTCTCGTATGCTTTCATAGAGTATTATTGATCAAGGTAGTGGATTATCATTTCAATCATCTCTTACGTTTCAAGAATTTGTTGATTATGTTTTAAAACAAGAAAAGAAACTTAGTCTAGTTTTTCGACATGTAGATGCTGCTCATCAAGGTATAAAACAAGAAAAATAAAAAAAATTATTCAAATTAATTGTTTGTATTCTAGGAAAATTCGATGCAAACGATTTAGTTTATTATTTTAAAAAACTTGGTATTATAGTTGAATTAGAAGAAGCAAGAAAATTAATCAAAAAGTAAATAATTAGAAATATTTATTGCTTGGTACAGAGACTTCTGTCAGGTGTAGTTCTATTTCATTTGTTTTGTTATGTAGTATTTATTTTTAACAATAGTAGCGTCAAGTAAACGAGCACTGTCAAGTCAATAGTCAGATAACATGAAACAACAAAAATAGAAAAAGAAAACATCTGCGTTGGATTAACTTTTGAAAGTAGTTATTGCGAAGAAAAAAGGCTCAGCATCATTGAATATTACAACTTTCATCCTTGTCATGTCAGCTTAACGATACCCCACCACTCTTTTTTAGCCATATCCAATTGTCAAAGAAACTACAGCCATGGGCGATACAAACTAAAGTTTCTAAGGGTAGCAATAACCTTTCATTGCTACTCCTAGTTTCCTGTAGAAGTAGCGATTGCTTGTCTTCGTTACTATGGCGCATCGCCTATGTTTCTAACAATTGCCGAAATATGGGTTATTAGAAGTAGCAATAACTTTTTATTGCAGCTCCTAATTTTTGTGTAGGGGTAGCAATTGCTTTCCCTTACTACTATGGCACGCTGCCTATGGCTACAGCCGATTCACATGAAACTTTTACCACAGATAGAACACCTAAAATAAAGAGATACGTGTTCAAAGACAAAAAGCTTTAAACAAGATTTTCGCAGCTTTTTCTAACCAACCGTTTTTTTTCCGCAGGAGTACATCAGGTCGGCTTACGATCCCTGTCTAACTTTGTCCGATCGATCTGAGATTTTGATCACAGATGTTTGAAACTATGCTCGAGAAGTAAAATCGGCCATTTTCGTCTTTAACTTTCCTATTCGGATATATAGACGAGCATTCCAACGTTTACGTATTTCTCTCAAAAAAAAAAAGAAATGCAAGATTTTTGCAAAAGTTTAAAATCATCTCTGAGATATAGTCTAAGGTTTCTGCAGTCTAATCGAACAAAGTTATACGGGAATCGTAAACAAGTTCGGTATAGCGTCATGGAAAACCAGGATTTTCCAGAAAAGAACCACAAAAAAAACTTGTTTTAAATTGTTTTCCCTGAAACACATGTTCCCTTATTTTAGATTCTTTTTCTGTGGTAAAAATTTCATGCAGGTCGATTATATCCTATTCGAGAACAACAGATGGCCAAAAAGAAGAGGGGATATTCTTAAAATACATAAGATTGGTGTACATGTAAGTTGTCACTAATTTACAGGAAAAGAAATTTCGGAGTCAAAGTTAAACAAAAGTGTGATTCCGCAGATCTCTAGTTAAACAATCAGTTCTTTTAGAAAGAACTACATGAATGATGCCAGGTCAATTCTTCGATCGTGAACTGTCGCAGATCTATTTGTAAATCGAATTCTATCTTGTTTTAATATTTAGAATGGATCAAGATCATTCTTTACAAATATCATTTGATGAATGGCGTTCATTTTTTTTGACTAATCCAGCGGCTCTAGAAAGTATTACCAGTGATCCACGTGCAATGCTTCGCTACTGGCGTAGTGCACCGGTTTGTTATTTAATCTTTTATTCGTGGTAAAAAACAAAATTAAACGTTATTCGATTAGTATTTAGATTTAGGTGAATCTCCTTATGGTATACCTGAAGATGCACTAACAGAAGGTAATCAATGGTGGAAATATCTTATAGCAGGTGGTTTTGCTGGTGCTGTATCAAGAACAGTTACTGCTCCATTTGATCGACTTAAAATTGTTATGCAAGTACGGCGTTTTTTTTTTTGGAAAACAGAATTCCTTGGATTTTTTTGCTATCCATTCGAGATTTTAATAGATCGATTAATCTTGTTAGGTTTCTTAGTATTTGGGTTCAAGACAACGTATGAGTGTCATAAGTGGTTATCGATATTTAGTTAATGAAGGTGGTGTAAAAAGTTTATGGCGTGGAAATGGTGTTAATGTTTTAAAAATTATACCTGAAACGGCATTACGATTTGCATGTTTTGAAGAAGTATATTATTGATATGTATAATAGAGATTCTAATTTTTATTAATTTATACCATTTATAGGCGAAAAAAATGTTGAAAAGAATTCAAAATAAAGAATTGATTACAGAAACAACAATTGCGGAGCGATTTTTAGCTGGAGCAATGGCTGGTTTTCTTTCTCAAACTGTTGTCTATCCATTAGATGTAATTATTACTGCCCTTTTTTTTCTCTAGAAATCTTTGTTTTCTTTGAATTTAGGTGTTAAAAGTACGTTTATGTTTAAGACGTACAGGTGAATATTCCCATTGGAGCGATACTGTCAAACGCATATACAAATTGGAAGGTCCAAAAGCTTTTTGGCGTGGTTATGTACTCAACCAAGTTGGTATAGTTCCCTATGCTGGATTTGATTTAGCATGTTATGAAGTAAGTCTACCTACATGTATGAGTGAATTGCAATATTCTCGTACCGTTTTGAGAAAAAAAAGGAACGAAAACAAAAACTTTCAATTTGAAAGATAATAAGTAGTGTGTTTTACTATGTTATATGAGACGAGAAAATGAATCAGTTTTTGTCAACTACTACTATTAGTATGACTGAGATAGATAAGAATCGTTCAAAGCTCATAAAAATGCTTGAATACGATTTTTCCATATATACGACTAAGAAATACAGAAATATGAGAGGTTTAAATTTTGATAAATCTTAACTACATAAGGTTGATAGTGTGTTTTATGGTATATATTCATGATGTGACGTCATTTGCACAAAATGACTTCTATAAGACACAATATAAAATTAGTTCGCAGTAGTTTTCATAGTACCTCAGATAAGAACTGAACTCTTTATTAGATTACAAAAATTTCGAGCCGGCTCGAAAGTTCTAAGAGAGTTTCGGTTCGTGACCTCATTGGTCCCTAAAATAAAATAACCTAATTTGCTTAATTAATTGCGAGATATCATCGTTCTGAGCAGGACAACATAATACGTAGAGTGTGGATCCTCTTTTACATTAGCAATGGCAATCAAACATCATATATTCACATCCAGGAGCTTCGTATCAGTTCCTATACACTCACACCCTGATGTGTGATTGGCATTGCTGATGTAGAAGAGATCCATTTTCTACGTATTTTGCCATCCTGCCCAGCACTACATCATTCTGCTTGACGCTATGTCGTTCTGCTCAGCCTATAGGACTTTCAGTCTGAGCTGAAAATTCTGTGGGCCGAAATTCCGGTCTCCTTATATATTTTGACCTTACACGTTAGTAGTCTTGCGTGGCGCATTGAAACTTTTTTTTCTTTTTCTCATGTACTAGAAATTTCCTAACGCTAATATTTTAATGGCAATTGATCATAATGAATCAATAAAATGATCAAAGTTTGCAGTACCGTAAGAAAATTATACATGAAGCTAAATGAATAATCTTGCATGACATTTACAGTGTCAATGAAATTTTTCAGTATTATTTCAGTTGTGATACACAAGAAATAACACAATTTTCTTTTCTTTTTCCTATTCACTGGTTTTCATTCAATAGTACGCCACTTGTTTTTAGATGGGTTGGTTTGATCTCGTGTTACAGAAAATGAAACAATTACTATAAATTCAGAAAAAAATATTTAAAAATATGTGATAAATACGTTAATCAGTCTTGTATTCAAAATATGCAGTGTTTTCTCTAGCCCTGCTGGCTTCCAAAATTTAAACGAGAAAATAAGAATCTTTTAGACCTTTTTCCTCCTTCCCCCCCCCCCCCCCTATTTAATATCTTTGGACTGATCTAAGATAAATCCTTGATTCTTTTATATAGTAGCAAGGACCTATTAGAGGAACCTACTCTGAAAAAAACATAAAAAGTGATTGAAAACAACTGAAGATATTGAACATGTTCATATTAGAATGTAGTGGTACAATGAAGTTGCAATTCACTTATATCTTTTCTGTAATCATTTCTAAAATTTTCTTATCAATCTAGAGTCTGAAGCGTCTTTATATAACGACACATAACAATCGAGAACCACCAATATATATAGTACTTGCTTGTGGTGCACTTTCATCAGTTACTGGTCAATTAGTTACTTATCCGATTGCTTTAATGCGTACACGTCGACAAGGTCAAATTGTACCATTACCAAATATGGATCAAAGTAAATCTCATCCAGTATTACCAGCTACAAAAATGTTAAAAGAAATATGGCATAAAGAAGGAGTGGTTGGATTTTATCGTGGTCTTGTACCAAATATGTTAAAAGTTGTTCCATCTGTTTCAATATCTTATTTAGTTTATGAAACTGTTATAAAAGCTATTTCCTGATAAGGGTATCAATGAAAAGCATTTATGAAAATATACGACAGACAATTTTTTTCCTCGAATTCCTTAGTTGTATGTTTCAATACAACAGTTGTGTTGTCAATATACAAACATCATGTTTTTTTTTTGATTTTTATTACGAACATTTGCTCATTCATTGATAATTCTAAATATAGACATTAGTATGACTGGTCACATCATTTTCTATATATGCTCAATAACAAACAATTTACTTTTATGAAAAAATATCAAGTATTAAAGATATAACAAATTTGATGGCAAACAGACTAAGTCTATCCCCAAACTGGATTCATCGTTGATGAAATTATAAAAAGTTTCAATTTAGTCGAAGCATCAAATTTAGCAACAAAAACATTTTTCAATATTGTACAAAGTAGAACGATGACTTGAATGCACATTTAAATGTATGCACTATACATCGGTTATTAGGAAACAAATCAGGTTTTTCGCTAATTGACAATCAATAGATATTGCATCAAAAATCCTATGAAAGGATAGGAACGTATAAGAACCTGATTTGGTCCATAGGAATTGTTCACACTAAATTCGTCACAATTATATATAGGATGCATGGATTTTAATTGGTGAGTATGCTGAAACCAGATTTGAGGATTTTCTCGATTATATACTCACCACATAAATATGCCAAATTAGCGCTTGAACCTGATAACACATGTATGTGAATTTAAGCTCCTATGCATATAAGTATTGAGAAAATCAGAAATGCATTTGACAGCACTAGTTTCAGGCTATATATTTTTACCCGAAACTCAATTTCTCAATGCATCGTTCTAGATTAACTTCAAGAGAATGTATAATGATGATACCATAGTCTTTCAGATCAATTTTGACTATATAAACACAAGAAAGCTAGCTTCTATTACAGCTTGTCGGATAGGACTTTTCACAGGATACAAAATCTTATAGCTTTTAAAATTATACACAGTGAGTCAAAACAAAGTGTAGGCCTGCTCTGTAAAAAATGAAGTCTATTTTATATATAATGGCTGGCGCAGAAGAAATTATACTGTTTGTATTTTGAATATTCGTCTTCTATCATCCATTAGACTGAAATATCTTTTGATATCAAAAGATGGTGCTTGAAATTCTCTACAAAATCATATATATGGTTGAAACCAAAAATTATTTTCGATATATTTAGAAAAACAAGATGAAAAGTAAAGACACATGAACAGATGTAAAAATCTAAATATAAAAATAGTGATGGACCGACTTAAATTTATCGTGATTTGACTGGAATGGTTTTATTACCAACAATTAAGTTGTGAATAAAATTGATCAACAGGGTGTGAGTTTTCGCCTCCTCTTTATCCATACCAACGATATTTGAGAATTTTATTTTGATTGTGACAATGCTTATCCAGTACTAATAGCTGGTCTCTGAATCCAAACAATACGATTGTCTTCAGCTAGAAAGTCAATGGAAAACTCTAACAAAGTTGGATACTTGGCATCATAATGAACATCGCCGTTATGATAGGGTTCATCGTGACATCCGTGATCAATGAATACGAGTTTCGTGTGTTCGCCTTCGATATCTTTCAAATTCCGTCGCAAATCGTCAACGAATACCACCGGTTTCAATGCTTCGATCGTTTGTTTTTTCGGATTGTTGGTTGGATCGATCGGATCATATCCTGTACTAATCACCTTGTCGATAGGAAATCCATGAAGACGAAAATTCTCAAGACGATCATTGAGAAATCGACCAGGCATCGCAGTAACGCATACCAATTCGTAGCCGGCATTGTGTAACATAAGACAGGCTTCCAGAGCACCATCGAGTGGTGGCATCATTCGCCATCCTTCGGCTTCATGGGCGGTTTTGAATTGATTGTGTTCTTCGGGTGTGAATTCGACACCATACAATTTTTTGGCCTAGAGTAAAAAAATACATTTACTCGTCAATATCGATGTTTGCCTTATCATTGTTCTTCGCAAGATAGAGCTCGCTCGACTACGAAAATTAGTTTCTACTGAAGTACGATTGCTGTATGCTTCCCAAAAGACACAAAACTTACACTATAGGATTTAGGTGACACAATGGCCAATTCTTTTCCGAATGTTTTTGTATAGAGTTGAGCAAATGCAGAATGGGTATCCAGTAAGACACCATCACAATCCAACGCTATGATTCCTTTCATGTTCGACGACGAAGATAAGTCTGTATAGCTCACTTATGTTGTTTCTTTCTTAAGTATAAAAACGACAGTAGAGAAAGGTAAAATATTTATACCATTTCTTTCACGTTCTGCGACTAAAAATGACGCATGGATTCAGTATCTTGCATAATTACAGTGTTCTTAGAGAACAGAATCGAATGAAATGAAATTGAGTCATGATGCTACGTGGCTAGTATTTCACGTCAGTTGAAATGACGTCATTGCTGCCATAGAAAGGTTTTCAAAGCATACTTCCGTTTTATTAATACACGTCACCATCGATTATTTTGACTATTTTCTACACTTATGGAGATATTTACAACACCTTTTATTTAAACGAAACGAGTTTCCACTGCTTGACAAAATCATACGAACGAGCTTGTCAAAGAATGTTTAGATTTCCATGTTCTATGAAAGTCTTCTGTTCGTTTGCGAATTAGTTAATATTTGAATAGAAGCTACATCAGTCTTATCTCTAATAATCAAACATGTTGATGGTAAATACTCGTGCAATCATAACAACAACAGTTCATCACATCTTGATAACGATTTGAATGGATTTCATTTCTCATTTTCACATTGAACAGTCAACAATCGAAAATTTGACATTGCACAAATAAGATCCAGAATGATTGTTCGCTCTTATTATGACTACTGTGAAACGAATTGAGTCTTAGTTCAATAAGAAATTGTTCATGGAAATCAGCAAAATGTTATAAAATGCTGAATATTTTATCGTGATCAATTTAGTCGAGCATTACAATCTTCGTTTACTTTTACTTTTACTTCTATAATTTGCAAAGAACTTTCAGAATATTATTAATCTGCATCGATATTAGTTTCATAAAAACCTCGAAAGTATTTTTAATCCAGTTTACTTGTAATTCTTCCTTTGTTCAATGCGATGAACAATTTTGGTTTTATAATTGTATGTGATGGGAACGAGAACAATAATGAAATTATTCTTATCTTTATATTTATAGACACAAACATATATCGAGAAGTATCTATCAACTACAAAACGACTGAGAATCGTAGTTTTTATCTAAAATATAGAGTTTACGGTCAGAAGAAGTTTTCTTGGACATATATAAACGATACAAGTGTAGACATTTATACTACAAATAAAAGTTTAATATGATGATACAAAGTGCCGGTATACTTTCGTAGTCTTTTTAATACATGCTTGAATAACATTTAATGATCGCTTATTATATATTTACTTTTGTTTATTTTATGCTTTGTCCCTATGTCGTTATTCGATGATTCTATTCAAAATGTACACAATAAGGAAAGAAAAGCGTCGGTACATCATCAGTGAGTAGAAAAAAGATTCTATAAATGTCTCACAAGTAGGATGATTTCTAAACTGTCACGCTAATACAATATACCTCACTATTAATTATTATCGCTCGCATGGTGATGTAAATTATGGACATAGTCCTAGCCGTCCATCTGCACTCGACTCATCTCAAATCAAACAACTCGATCAAACACCATTCGACACAATCGATCAGCTACTGCTGCTGAATTACTATCACTTATACACTTAAACACTATCGAACGCATGATACAACGTTATCGTCTGTCTCTTAGCTATCGTCCACACAAGTTTTCTGTTACAGTCAAGAGCAATAATATTAATGCTCAAAAACAATACCAATTTGCTGCATTACATCATCATGCTAATATCAAGAAGTATATTTTTGAAGATGGATGTTATGTGAGTTGAAGAAACACACAACAGATTGTTTGGTATAGATGAGGAAAGCCGACACCAAAGCAGGAAATTTCATCCTTATGGGCGCATGTTAACTTAGTTGGTTCCATTGGATGAAATGGTTATGTTTTCTATCGATTCGATAGCTGGTTAAATAGTGATACATATTGTGATACAGTAAATGAAGCTTTATCTGGAATTATAAAAAAATTAAATAGATTCTTATATGTTTCTGATCGAGTTAGATGGCATAGAAGTGCTCAATTCAAACAAAGGTGTGACCAACATAATATTGAATTATGTAAATGGTCAGGTTATAGTTCTGATTTTAATGCTATTGAACCAATCTGGAACACTATCAAACAAAAAATTAAAAACAAGAAGCCAAAATCACAAGATGAACTAGAGAATGCTATCAACGAAGCTTTAAATGGTTTATCATTAAATATCATTCAAGCATACATTAATAAGACTCAGAATATATATCAACAGTATCAGAGGTCCCTTTTGCTTCTTCTTTTAGTTCAGTTTTATTTCGAATGACCCGACCCAAGATAGAGAGCATCGCGATGAGAGAAAAAAAGAATCAAAGAATGTAAACAAAGAGAACGAAAACAGAACAGAGACAAGAAGCGAATGCCAAAGGCGAACAGAGAGAAAACGGATAATAACAGCTAAAGCGATGTGAGGGTATGTGAACAACATGCCTGTAACAAACAGCTTGTATCTTCATATTGAATTTTATTTGTATTATAAACATTTATATTGGTGCTATTCATATATATATATCCAAGAAGAAAACTTCCTCTCACCATAAACTCTATATTTTAAATAAAAAATACGATTCTCAGTCATTTTGTCGTTGGTAGATTGGTTTTTGAACTCGAAGAGTAAATAAAAGAAGTATTAACACAAAGTATATGAAGTTGATTGAAATGTTCATCAAGTAAATAAAGACAATCGATAAAACTTTTCAAACAGACATGCCATTCTAACAAATTTGAAGAGAAAACAGTTGGAGTTGAAATCTCGAACGTAATTGTTGATAATAGATTAATGATGAACCAAAATTTAAATATCATAACTTGGGAAATATAGTAAAGATTTATGTGAATATAAGTTGATTCACACCTTCTGTTAAACTTGGTTTTTCATTTTTACTAATATCGATAACAAGTGATGAAATGTTATTTTTAAATATATGAATTCCAGAAGTTTCGTCAAAAATATAAATACAAAAGTCTTGAGGAGGAAAAAAATTATTCATTTTAAATATCGATCAAATTGTAATATCAATTCTTTTAGGCGTTTGAAATTAAATTCGCATAGACAGTCTCCGCCATATCTACCCACACCTACAGCTTTCCTCACACCCATACCCAAATGTCGCAGAAGCAATTATCCGGGAAGCAACTGTCCCGGAAGCAGGTGTCGCGGGAGTATCACTTTGGTAAGCAATATTCGTGTTACTTGAATTCACATCATGTCATACTCTTACAGAGATTGAATATAATATAGAATTTTCGATAGGTTGAAAAAGCCAACTTCATCAATATTGTCTTTTCCACTTTTAGATTTCTGGAACAAATTTCTCACTTCACGTTTTAACTAAAGATTATATGAATGACAATGAGTAAGTTTTTAAAGAGAGCGTCCATGATAACATCAAGTGACCGATGCACTCGTCAAAATTTAAATTTTGAGGAGTGCCTAGGATGCTGGGATCATCCTTGATGTTCTTATGGAGGCTCTCTTAATCACCCTGTTAAGCATAATTTCATTTAGAAATATTCAGAGATTTCTTTTTATAGATCATTAATTGAAAATAAAATTCATCTATTTATGTGTAATTTAAACGAAAAATTAAGCCAAATTATATTGAGGACTAATCAAAAGTTCTAAGAACAATAAATGAAATTATGAAATCAAAGAGATATTTTTAGTTTTATTTTATTAAATATTCAAAGGGTGTGGGTGTAGGATATGGACGCTGCTCATTTTTCACACACCCACATCCTACTTATATTTAATAAACTGACCATTTTATAATTAATTACTGCTACTTTTTTGTACTAACCATTTACATACTTTTTTACAGACCATTTCATCTATTATACTGATCACTTGAAGGGTAGCGAAAAAGAAGTCCTATATTCTAGTACAGCGTGGTTATCTTTTGAAAAAAAAGCACTTCATGTTCAATCATCTAAACAAGCATTCGATTTTTAAGAAAATATCAATTTATCCGTCAACTGAAATTGAAAGCTTCACATCACATTTGGCAGTCAGTTGAAACTGGAATATCATCTAGTGTTTTTTTTTTCATAATCCGGAGGAAAAAAACAGAGTTCTCACTTCAAAATCATCATTTGATGCAGCGCATTGAGAACGAACGGAACTTCGTATCGAAATTTCGAAAAAAAAATCGATCATGTAGAAACGTAAAACTTTATAACGGCATTTGAATGGGAGTCGTACAACTCTTCGATCTTTAAATCATCTCGATACAAAATAGCGACTTCGAATTATATGGCAAGAACAAAAAACTTGCGACCGATTGCTGTAAAATACTTCGCGCCGTAAAAATTGAATCAATAGACTAATTGATATTAATCACTGTTATTTTGCAGTTAATCGAGTTTATTATAAACTATTTAGATATTCTTTAATTTATTATTTGGATTGCTAATCCACATTATTTTTGAGCTCTAACATCTCAAACCTTTGCTTTATAGTTTATGAAGTCGCTTACGGCCATACCACGTTGAATACACCAGTTCTCGTCCGATCACTGAAGTTAAGCAACGTCGGGCTCGGTTAGTACTTGGATGGGTGACCGCCTGGGAATACCGAGTGTCGTAAGCTTTTTTTTTGTCAATCGTAATTACAAAAGATAATCCAACTGAAATCTTTTTACTGACTTGATTTTATCGCGTAAGATATCAAAAAGAATCTTAGAAATCTAAAAATCTTCTTTTTCTTATAATTTCAATACTATGATTTATGTATTTTGAACAATTAAACTCACTCATAAAATTTCCAAATCTAAGATTTAAATATTTTATTTCGTTTAAAAGCAATCAAATACAGTTTATATTATTAATAATTAAAGTTATTATTCAATGGTGACATAAATATTATCAACAGTTGCATTTGCTTCTTGAAATACAATGGTAAGTTGTAGTTCGACAGTAGTTGAAGGACATGGAATAGTAGCAATAAATGTTGACGGTTGCGTAAACAAAGTTATATGTAATGTTGATTCTATAATAATATTATGATAATTTTTGTTTTATTTCTATGATTTAACTTACGTTCAAGACCAATTTGATTGTTATTCGAATCAATAAAACGTACATTGATATAAGCAGGTAGATTAGATAAATTTAAAGTTCCTGCTGCTTTTTCTTGCATTTCAAGATAAATTTTACTTCGTCCATTTTCAATCAATCGTTCATAACGACGTACATCAATAGTTTGTTGTAATGTCGCATTTATTTTTCTTGCTTGAAAAACACATTCATCAGTACTAAATTCATCTTGTTTAGTAAAAACGTCTCCATTGCTATTCCAATTGGCTATTGTACCAGAAATTCCCGTACAGCTTGCATTACCATTATGTACTAAATTTCTATTTTTTCCTTTGGATCCATCGGGTAGAATTGCTTGTGCAATGGATAGAACTACATTTAATTGTCCTGGAGTAATTTTTACACTAATAAGATTAGCTCCAGTAAAATCCACATTAACTACATTAGCATTTTCAAAATTAGCACCACCCAAAAATGTATTTCTAAATGATGCATCTGTTAGATCTGCCCATTGAAAAATACAATCTGGCATATAAGCATATGAAAAATTTGTTTGCATAGCTTTTGCAGTATGAAAATTTGTTGATTGAGCGAATACGTTAACCATTTGAGCTTGAAAAAGATTTGCTGAACGAAAATCTGCCGACGAAATTTTAGATTCAGAAAAATCTGTTTGAAAAGCAATAATATCTTGAAAATCTGTTGATTCAAGATCTGCATTATGCATATATGCTTGAGATAAATTTGCATTTCGAAATGAAGCACGTCGAATTGTTGCATATGAAAAATTACTTTGAAATACATTAGTATCAATAAAATTGGTGAGAGATAAATAAGCTCGATAAAAATCTGTTTGAATAATTTGTGATCCATGAAATGAAGTACCAGTCATATTACACCAACTAAAATTAGCTTTATTTAAATATATTTGTTCAAATGAAGCATTGATTAAATTCGTTAATGGTAATGAAAGTTGAGTATAATTTAACCAACGACCGACTATACAAAAAAAAAAAACAAAAGAATGAAAATGAATAAAAATTTACTTTGATCAAATTCAACATCCATATCATCTAAATCAAGATTTTTTAAATTCGCTCCTTGTAAATCTAAAGTTGGACTATCTGCATTTTGAACATACAGAAGTTTAGATTTGTATAAAAATCGAATCAATAATGATTTATAAAGAGAATCAAATCGACGTATTAATGAACGAACTTTCAATTCGAGATTAGTTATATTCAATGGTTGTTGTGCTGACATAATTTTATCGATAAAATCTGTTAATAATTCGGTATATTCTTTATTAATATCATTTTTCCTACGTTGTTCATTGGATTGTTTTTCTTCTAATAATATTTGCAAACGTTTTTCTTCAGTTTCAAACTGTTGTTTTAATTGTTGTATTGCAAGTTTTAAATCTTGTTCACGTTGTTGTTGTTCAATTGATCGATCTTCTGAACGATGTATTTCAGTTAAATTATATTGACGTTCAAGACGTTGATTTTCAATAGATAATTGTCGTTCATAACGTTGTTGTTCAAATAATCGATCTTCTACACGATGTTTTTCAATTAAATTTTCTTGACGTCTTTGACGTTCATTTTCAATATATAATATTTGTTCACGTTGTAATCGTGCTATTTCTTTATTTGAGTCACTTAATAATTTAGCAATTTTTTCATTCGATTCACGTAAATCAGTTTGATTCGATGTACGTGGTAAGAATATAAAAACAGCAAGAATAGCACCAAGTATTAATACAATAAGTAAACCGATCAGGATTTTCAAGACATCTAGTGAACTAGATTTTGATGGAGCCGGTGGTGCTGGAGGAGGAGGAGGAGGAGGAAGAACAGGAGGAGGTAGTAGAACATTAGGCATAGTGAATGGAAATTGTGCAGGATCAAAGAAAACTGGAGGAGCTGTTGCCATTTTTTATTTGTAATAAAAAATGAATGATTCGTTACGAAATTTTTTATGCATATCTTTTTATGTCAATATTTTTGGATTAGTTCTATTGAAGTATGATATTTTATTAGATTCAAATTTCACTTAAAAAAAACAAATGTATTATGTTTCTTGTATTTAACAAATATATTTATCTGCTTGAATCTAATGTTGTTATCATGAAATTTTTGAAATTCGATTCTATCTTGCTCGCTGATATCAAAAAAGATTTCACAGAACTGAATACTGGATATTTAATATATGTCAGTAAATGCTAAGCACTATGGTAATAATTTATTTTCAATTGAAGAAGCAGTATTAAATGACATCAAGAACCAACACGTTTAGATCTTTTATGTCAACTGTTTATTAGTATATTCAGAAAACTTATTCAAGGTATAAATATTTTCTATAGAATGCCTTGAAAATGCAAGAAATATAAATTATTCTCAGAACATACAACTCAGCCAAATCAAATAACAATTAGTAAACTTCTCTCAAGAAATTTCTTTTTATATATGAATAGATATCTAAACCATAACAAACGAATTTCTATTTATGGCAGATTTCGAGATTAACCAATGAAACGTAAACATTATTTTACAGAAGGATTCTGCACTTCATTGATAGGAAAACTCTAAAATAGATTCTATGTTATTCTTATTTTCTAGAAAATAATAATCTATTATTGTTTTGGTATTCACATTAGCGCAAAAAAAAACATTTTTTTGGATATTATATCGCTTTAACATATAGTAAGCAATCCTATTTATTCAGCCTTTTCAATATTTTCTATCAGTTTTTGTTCGTTAAGCAATAATAATATATTATCTACATGGCAAATGCTAATCGTGACATTCAGTACTATGTTGATCTTTTGCTCGGTAGGATTTCTTTTTAGCAAAGAATATATCGACTAGAAAGAAAAATCAACCTATGAAATGATATATGACATACAAATTTTTTTTTTGTTGTTTTTCTTCAAATAGTTATTCATCACTTGACATTCTATTACTTAATTTTAAATAAAAATTTAGTATGCTAAATACTTATATATTTAATTGTCACATTTCGTTATATAAAGAAATACATGATTGATTTCAATGTGAATAAAATCTCGTGTAGAGATAATAATTTAATATTTATTATTAGTTTTATTTATTTACTCTTTCTTCTATGATTTTATATAATTATTATTTTATATGAAATTTCAGAGAATGAATTCAATACTCTCTCTCTAAATTATTATTATTATTATTATTATTATTATTTATCAAATAATTTCAACAATCTATTTTTGTCTATAACAATATTTATGCTTGATCGAAGGCCATTTACTAGTCAACACTGAATACCATTTATATATATGATAATAATTATCATACAATAGAATCTTCGATGGTAAGAATTTATGTTATGTCCAATTTCTTATCTATATACTAGTGTGCCAATGAATTGATGAGTATTGTATTAGTACTGATTGTCCTTTGAATGAACAATCTAACGGTCTTCTCCTTTTTTTGTTCATTTTCATCTTGATTTTATTCAGGTATCTGAAATCTTTAAAATGTCTATGTGTTTGTTTTTTAGTGTCACCTTCTTTTAAGGAGAAAATAAAGTATGTTCTCTATTGAATAACTTGTTACAATGAAATTAAAATACTTCTTATATAATCATCATGTCTGTTTAGTGTACATGTTCTACAACTAATCTTGAACGAATATTATTTTTGTCGTCGTTAGTTGATCTATTTGAAGACAGATTAAGATGAAATGTTTTATTTGTCTGTCCTATTGATTGTTCATTACTGTCTCGTCTTTTTTTTTGTGAAGAGACAACATATTACATCATTATCATCGCCCAATAATGACAAGAGCAAACGAAGGTTAAAATAGTTATTAAGGTGGATCTGCGATTATAATATATAATTAGTAATGATACATGTGAATAAGAACTAATTTGAGATTTTTTTTTGCATATTGAAAAGAAAAGCCTAATCAATGTCTTGCTATAGCTCGTCACTTTTTCTTTTCTATGGTAATGCTTAAATTGTTCTCTACGTTCTATAAACATATATATATATATATATACAAATTGCTGTCTCTAGACACAGAACAGAAAGTAATGACAGAACAGTATTGAGAGTAGTAAAAAAAAAAAAAAGAAATGCTAGAAACTTTTTTTTTTCTTTATTCTTACACTGATTTCATTATGCATATATGTGTGAGTATTGTTACGGCATTCCTTCCTGGTGAGTACTTTTTTTTTTTCAATGGAACGGAAAAATTACATCAAGAAATAAATAGCCTTGCTGTTTAATATATAATCATCGTCATCATCGTGTATTCAGTAGATTTAATATGTATATAGATTAATAATACTTGTATTTTTTTTTTCTAGAAAATGCAATTAGCTATAGCACTTTATAATAATGATGTTGATAATGAAGATGAACTTGAATTTCGTAGAGGTGATATATTAACTGTACTAATTGAAAATCCAAATGGTTTTGATGGTTGGTGGTTATGTAAACATAAAGATAAATATGGTCTATGTCCTGGAAATCGATTAAAACTTATACAAAATACAAATACATCTTCAATGAAATTGAATGATTATGTACATTCAAATTCTCGTCTATCGACAGCATCTGTAAGTTTGAATAAAACTGAAAAAAAATTAATGTTTAAAAATATATTAGATGTACGATGATCTATCAAGTAATTATGATAACCCGATAGTATCATCATCATCATCATCATTACGAAATTATGATAATGATAATCCACAAGATTCAAGTAAGTTATCGAAATTCGAATGATTAGATTATGCTATTATTTATCACATAAAAGAAAGGCTTTTATTTTACAAAGTAGAATCATTAAAATGTTAAAGATTAATTTTTTTTTTTATCCTCTAGAATTTATTTCCAATTCATCACCTGAATCTTCTTTATGTTCATCCGGTATTTATTCTACTAATGATCTTCATTTATCTTCATCATCATCATCCGACTTTTATACAATTCCTATTACCAATAATCCTTTATCGTTAAGTAAGTTTTATTATAACATATTGTTATCAAGATGTCAAGTAAACAATAAATAGCATATCTGTTTTATTAATGAAAACCAGATAATCTATTATATGATTTGTTTTTTTTTTCTTTTTTTTAGGTGACCTTGATCAATTACAAAATTCTTTTCAAAAATTATCTGTACGTTCATCATTAATTGATAAATATTGTCAACTTATATTAAAAACAAATATTGAATCAATAATTCATTCATTTATAGATGAATGTTATTTATTTCTTCATAATTATGGTTGTTTATTAGATCGATATACATATAGATTAATAAAGGAAAATTATCTTTATGAATTAGAACAAAAGAAAAAACAAATAATCGAGTTATCAACAAAAATAATTCAATTAATAAAATCCATTATTGATTTACGATTAAAAGAAAAATTTCATCCGAATTCATTGATATCAAATGATATATTAAAAAAACTTCATCTTGAACCAATAACAGAAATTTCTAATGAAAAAATCAATACATCATTATCAGCAATACAAATTTATGGAAATTTTCTTAATAATAATAATCATTATCAAACAGATATGAAAAATTCGAAAACATGTTTTTCAGATTTTTTATCATTATCTTCATATAATAAAACAAATGATTATGAATATATGAATAATATTTGTTCAATAAATCCATTGATTAAATGTTATTATCGACATATAAATGAACAAATTAATTTAATAATTAAACGTTTTTCATATTTATTAGAAACTGATAATAAAATTTCATTGTTAATCACTGAAGGTAAAGCACTTACTGTTGCAGGACATAAACTTATATTTGTACTTGAAACACTTCATGAACATGTACAACAAATACATACATCGTTAATTCATCTTACAACACAATTATATGAAACTTTAAAAAATTTAATTCAATTACTTAAAGAATTTACTCAAACAAATTGTACAAATATTCAAAAATTAATCATTCAATTTAAACAGAACATCAATATGATTATGCATATTGTACAAAGAATAAAACAACATTGTAGCTTAGTTTAATACTACTTCTTTTTTAATTTCTAGTCAGATATTTGAATAAATTGCATTAATGAAGAAAAAGAAATTTATATGTACTATTCTTAAGATAGATGTATATATATATATATATATATATATAAGCCAAAATTGGACTGTTGGTCTGTAGGGAACCACAGATCCATGGTTTTGTGAATCCGGACCTGACAATAAATTAAACTTTGGACGCGAACTCAGGTCTGAAAGAATCCGAAGCTCCCTAATGGTCTGTCTCGTAGACACATGCTAAACGAAATTAATTAGTTTTATTACTTATTTCATGTTCTTTTAGTCTGAAAAGAAGTTAATCTGTATTTATAACCAATTTTTTTTTCTTTTTTCTCTTCCACTTATCGTTCTGCTTTATTGTAATGCACTGTGTAACTACTCCAATTATTTGCTTTCAAAATTCTTCGAAATACAATTCAGTCTATAGTGATACACAACGTTCGAAATGAACGATCACATTAATTTCAAGTAAATTTTGGTTAAGGCAAAAATTTCAGCTAGGCCTGACAGACGTCTGCAGTAAACTGTAAAATTTGATATAGATAATAGTTCGTTTATGTTTAACTGATCAATCGTTTTCTCATCAAAACCTACTGAATTATGAATTATTGACTATGTTGATTCCGTATACGATCATAAGAAATCCTCTCAGATCTTTCTATGCTTTCTAGAGAATTCGATATGTTCTATAATCTGGATAGAGGAAAAAGAATTTTTGGCGAAAAGTTCGTTAGTCGGGAAAATACATATTAAAAGACCTGAGACGATTTCTTATGATTATATGTGCCATCAACATAATTAGTAACCCACAATTTAGTAATTTTTAGTGAGAAAGTGCTTGATCAGTTGAAAATGTTTCCTCGTGAGATATACTAGTCTTTTCTTCTGTATAATGGAATGAATAGAAAAATAAATTAATCATACTAATGTATCGAAGTAGTATGTGGGATGTTTACTTGTATTTGTGATTATACTATGTCTAAAAATAGAATTATGAATGAGAAAGAGTTCCGAATTTTGATGCTTTATAATGGGATTAATTTAAAATTTTTGTATGTTGATTTAAATTATAAATATGTTGTAATTGGTTAAAACGATAATGTCTAAACAATTCTGTATTTCTTCTAATTCAAATTTGTTGAATTTAAGAAAACAAGGAGAAAAATCTCTCTGAATGCTTTATATTTCTTTTAAAGTATGCTATGATTACAGTAGAAAATCAACGGAAGAAGTAATGTTTCAGACTATTTTCTTTAGAGGTTATGTAATAAGATTGAATCGTTAACCTATAATGAAGTATTCATCAACGGAAAGAATAAAAGGTATTCCGTTTCGGAAAATGTTGAATAAAAATCTTATATCATTCACCTATAGAGAATCATAACTATAATAATATATCGGTTGCAAAAAGTCTTGCTACCAGATAAAAAAATACCTAAACTTTAATCCTTTAGTCTCATTGTTTGACTACAAATAAAGCATCTTGAACAGTGATTTTTATCCCATAGTGAAACTTCTTGCCACTATTGTATATGATAAGCATATTCGCACCTTAAATCTAAAGAGCTCTTTTAAAAAGTATACGACGGTGTCGTATGTCACCGCGTTATCATATGCTGAGGATGATAACAGTACAGCGTAACGATTTTTTTCTTCTGATTTCGCATTTTTCCCTCACATTAAAAGAAAAGAAAGGTATTGTTTGCTTTTTTTTTTAAACATTTATTTGTTTATTGTCCCTATATATTGAGATTGACAATGTATGATAAAAATAAAATAAACGAAATAAGAACGATATAGAAATGATAACGAGAAGTAGAAAGGAAAGAAAAGTAAGAGATCATATTATCATATGTAATTTAGTGACATCTTATGTTTTATAGAGAAGTCAATAGAACCGTAAAATAGGATAGAGAAAATAGTCAGTTGATAATGGTGTCAAGAAAAAAAGATTATCGAGCAGTATATATTTTGAGATATTTGAAACATATAACATCTTATTACGGTCAATTCAACGTACGTGTTTAAGGTATTATTAAAAGGTATTTATATATGAAGAAATAAGTTGGAAAAGAAGCATGTTTATAGTACCCATATTGCTGATAGTGGCTATTCAAAAATTCGGTTAGATAAATTTTCGAGTGTTTTGCTCTTAGAGATAGACGATTAAGAAATGTATTATTCTTACGCATGCCCATACTAAGGTACCAATGCTTTTGAGGTGCTTTTGCAGTGAGAAAAGCATTAAAAGTTAACTGATATTGGTGAGCTTCTGGAGAGTTATCAAGAGGTTTATTGAATTTGAACCAATATTAATATAGATAATCATTGAGTGTAAATTCTTTAGTTAGTGCATAGACTGTTAAATCATCCCATAAGTTTAGATTATACGTTAAACGCAGTCCTGTGCAGTATATATGTTCAATTAGCCTTTGTTGTATTTCTATATAAAAAAATAAAGGTATTGTTTGCTTAGAAGCTTTTCTCGATTATTTTTACTTGCGCACATGGAATCTTCAAACTCGAAACTAGGAAATCTTATTGTACAACTTCACAATCGAACCAATGAAGCAAAAGAAGCTTTTGATCAGGCTCTTACTGAACTTGAAAGGCAAAGAGCTGACAATGAGAAACAATACCAGGAAAAATTGAAACAATTAGCGGAAGAACGCCGAAAATGGGACGCAGAAAAGGCGACAGTAGAAAGATTAGTAGCTTCAGCAAGTCCTATTGTTAACTTGAATGTTGGTGGTGAAACTATGAGTACATCAAGAGCTACATTGACTGTTGCCGAAGGATCCTTACTTGCGACTATGTTCTCAGGTAAATGGGAAGATAAATTGATGAAAGATACAAATGGACGTATATTTCTTGATTATGATCCAGTTGTAAGTAGAAATTTTATATATTCATGAATAATTCTGTCAGTTTTGTCATATATTTTTCGATTTGTCTAATGATATTGACAGATTGAGTTTCCGTTATTTATTGTTTTTCTTTCGACTGAGTCTTCTTTTCATAAAATGAGAATTCTTCGGAATAATATTTGCCTTTTTTTTTCATCTTCTACAGTAAACATGATCGTTTTTAAATTAGACATATTCACATAAATATATACATGTTGATATTTTTTGTTTGTAGTTATTCAAGTTTATTCTAAATCAACTTCGTACTTGGTCCGATCCATCTATAAAACGTGTCTTTCGTCTACCTGTTGGATCTGAACAATCGTTTTTAGAATTTGTTCGTCTATTGAAATTTAATGAACAATATATTGATAGTGAACGAAATACTTTGACTAGTGCTGTTAAAGTCGTACAATCAGAACAAGGGCAAGAACGTTTTGAAACAGTCAGTAGTTCTACTGTTCAATTGACTGATAATGGTCAAAAATGTCAGAATACTGTTGGCAATACTTGGCAATATGTACTTGGAACATTGAGTTATTCGACTGGAAGCCATCGAATTCGATTGAAATTAGAGAATGGTACGAGCAACATTTTGATGGGTATTTGCAGTAAGAGCAAACCACCTACAGGTCCACTATTTTATGATAAGTCTACAACGCATGGATGGTTCGTGCATGGATATGTAATGAAGAATGGTCAAGGCTCTCATCCAGGATGGCCTCAAGTTAATGAGAACGATATTTTAGAATTGACAATTAATTGTGATACACAATCGCTAAGTATTCTTAACGAGAGAAGTCGAGCACAGCACAACATAGAAGTTAATATTGATGAAGCACCTTTTCCTTGGTGCCTCCTTATTATTTTTTATAATCCCGGTAGCCAAGTTTCTCTCGTATAAATTGTATTGAAGAATGACATTTGCTAATATTCAATTATGAAATTAGTTCATTTTTATTTAATATGATATCTGAAGCGTTATCGACACGTCGTACTTCACAAACAAAAACTAGTTATAGTTTTTTTGTTATTTGATGAAATTTAAAATGAAACATCAGAGAAAGCAATGTTACTAGATTACTCAATACAATTCATGCGCTATTATTGAGAACATGCCCATAGTTACACTCAACTTAGATTAAAATCAAATCAAATCAAAGTGTCTACATGATAATTTTTCACTTGAATAACTATAGTTTATTTCTACAATGCTTGCAAACATTAACAAAAATGGCAATTCTCCGCGAGGTAGTCTAACATTGTCAATAGTTACTCGATATAGTAACAATTAGTGTATATAGAAAACTGGATTACAATACAACTAAAAAATGATTCAAGAGTTTTAAAAAGCTTTTTGTTTAACATCTATAACTGTTCCGTCACGAAGAAAACACGTTTATTGATACAGTTTGAAGGCATGGTGAATTCCTCTTTCCAGAAAATTTAAATTTCTATGTATCATTATTCAATGAATGCTATGAAGTACAGAATAATATTTTAGAAGTCAACGAAAAATTAAAACAACTATCTTATAGCGCCAATCACTAATGTTAATATTCAAGTTACTCGATGAAGCATGTGAGAATAGTTAACAGTAATGAGATGAATTTCGCGACTCAATGAAGTCCGATTTCAATAATGTACACTTTATTTCTATATACTATTTATATCGAAAATCAATTTCCCAAGCTTATTTCTTAAAACACTGAATTAAATTTTTATGAAATTTTTCTCATAATCATTTCATTTGAATTTCTTGGAAAGTCATATATAGTTTACTCCTAAGAATTTGTTTTTGCAGCTTGATTGTATGGTATAAAGATATATTTCATGAGATATTATCTGACATTTTTGCGTTTGATATATAATGTGATAAGAATTACACATATCATACTTCAATATTCTTCAACGATATTAATCCAATGTGTTGAATTACAGTCCTAGCTATAACCTTGTTTCGTTAACAGTTTTCTCTTAATGATCGCTAATTTTTAAAAGTATTTTATTTAATGAAGACATAAAAAATATTAGTTTTCAGGTATGCCATGAAATATAGTGTGGTCTGAAACGTTTGTCTAAGGTTCAAAATACTCATATATAAATTTCGACGAACAAGTTATGTCAACATACTATATAATGATTCAAAATGATCTTTATCACTAGAGTTAATACCAATAAGATATGTGAAATAGTTATTATCAAACGTAGTAAATTAAGTTATTTTCAATTCTATGATCTCGATATTTTTCGTAAGCTATAATAATAACATAGGAAGTGTCAGATCATCAATATATAAAGATCTATTCAGAAATTTATAACTCACGAGGTAATCTCTTCAGATGTCAAATTGACTTTCGACTATCTCTTATCCTGAGATATGAAATTCACTCATGTATAAAAGCAAATTTTATTCATATATAATAGGATGTAAAAAAATGACTGCCTTTGGTTTTTAGGAAAAATCTTCTCCCAGAAGCGGCGAACTTAACACTTTCATATTTGCAGTATATGCACACAACAGTCTACTACAAAAAAGAAACAGTAAACAATCATTAATTGATTCTGTTTTTTCTTAAAATTATAAGCTCCGAACATTTCCTTTTCAATTAATTGTTATCAAATAATTTACAACTAACGTTTCTACTCTTAACAATATACTAGGAGGTTTCAGCTACGTTGAGTCATGTAATGTTCGATGACTAGTCGATCATTTCGGATACCTATGGCTCCAAAATTTGCTATTAATATATTTTGAACTCGTAACGAATCCTAGTTTTGGATATCAGTTAATAAATTCCATCCGAAAGTACAGTTGGGCTCTAGTTTATCTGCCCAGGCTGCGCCGCTCACTGCTGGTGTCTTATTGTGTCCTCGTATGTTAATATCAACCACTGGATGAAACTGATGTATCACCATTTATCTAAGCACACCCGCAGCCACACTCTTCTCGTAACTCTCTTTCGCTATGATCGATTGTTCCTTCAAAATTGTTTCCTGTACTGAATGTCGTCCTCGGATGTAATGTTACAATGCATGTTATTACTACTGTTATCCTTTATGATGACGTTCTCATCTGGCATTGTTATATTGTAACAGATCCCAACACTCATACCCTCAAGGCTCGGTAAATAAAATCATTTTAGACTCTTCTAACACTCACTAGTACTCGTCAAAAAGAGATTTAACATCTGTGAAGAGGTTTCTTTTGTCAGCATAATTTAAAGCAATAAGTACTATGTAATATAAATAAAATTCTTTTTTTTGCAATTACAAAGAACGCATTATAAATAAAAATAAAAGCGTTGCAATAGAAACCATAGTTGAGAGAGTACTAATATTAGCAGTATTTCCTCCGGCAATTACTACACCATCGTTACCAACAATCGATTTAATCCAATCGATATACATAGTAGCTCGAGTATAAACACCAGCATAATTAGCCAATGCACATCCATGACCAAAAGATGTTACACCTGCTAACATCCATTGTTCGTAAATATCTGAATAATACATCAATGGACCACCTGAATCACCTTGACATGTATCTATAGACAAGAAGTAGATTTATATGTTTTTGTTGTATAATAACAATCACTTACCTTTGCCTCCACCATTGACAGCTGCACAAAATTGTATATCTGTATTTTTAATTGAATTGCTACATTTTGGTTCTTTATTACCAACAGCTGCGAGTGTTACTTGTCTGAGATTAGTTGATAAAGAACCACCTGACATTGTATGTCCCCAACCAATAGCTACAAGTTTTGAATTTGATAATGGAAAATTATTTTTTACAGTGCCACGAAAAGATGGTAGACAAAGTTTAGCAATATTATCATCGTTAAAAGAGATTGGTTTATTTAATTTAAGAATAGCAATATCATTTTCGAATCTTTTTGAATGCCAGTTTGGATGCAGATAAATCTTTGACACAACTATTCGTTGTCCAATATTATCATACAAATTGTCTATACCAACAACAACTGTTAATTTGTCTCTTGAAAGATTAATATTATCGACACAATGTGCTGCTGTAAGCACATAATTTGGAGAGAGAATTGAACCACCACAAAAGTGTTGATTGGATGATTTACGTAATGAAACAGCCCAACCCCAACTATGACTAGCAGCTATTTCACCACCGACAATTCTGGCATTAATATTAACTGGCTTTTTTGAACAACCACATAGAGCTGTCTTATTGCATGAATATATAGTTGCTTGTACCAAATATTGATGAAGAAAGAAACATAAGACGAATAATATGAGTTGAGACTGGCAAATCATAATGTTGTGTTGTGATGATCTTCTCGTGTAACGTGATGAAGATATTTGTCGTATTTATATACATTTGATGGTTAGAGTTCTTATCGAAATCTTAACATCATGCAAAACAACATACATATTATCATACTTCTTTTTTTTGTTTTGATTACTCATGATGTTGAGTGACGTCTGTTCTTATCTTGTAGGTGTTGGAAAGCAAATTTTTCTTCATAATATTCATGTGATAAAAAAAGTTCTTATACGGCGAAAGAAAATGAGTTATATCGAAGTGCACAGAATATTTTCTGTAGACGGTTTTATCTTTTTCTTTTCTTTTTTTCGAATATCATTTTATTTTCGATAGTAATACATACGTAGCAAAAAAAGAGTCTAGTTTTGTTAGTCGAAATTAAACAATTTACTTTGAACATTATATTATGATATAACTGTTTCTGTGCAATATTAGACGTCATAATATGTATTGTTGAGAATCCTAAGAGACATATATTTAACAGACCACTGGAATCTCTAATAGATCGCCGAAAAAAAAATATCTCGTACCTTCGGAGTGACTATCCAATTCCGATTAGAAAATTTTTATTAAGAACATCAAAGTACAGTTCGACCAATCCCCGTTCGAAAATCTTAGACCCGATGGTGTCATCAATGACCTTTAATGTGACTTGTTGTAACTAACCGAGTAATTTGCCATGCTTGGTTGTATCTCCCCAATTTCTAGCAACAAGTAATGAGTTAATTGTTGGATATGAGGCCTATTTCGACAGAATCAATCATAATAAATAAATCCTTCAAATATAAATATCATCTATACGAATCAAAATCTGTGTTTGAAGCATCGTTATATTATTTTCATTATTTGTTGAATATCATACCAAAATGTAATGAAATGTTTGATGCTTACATTCTTGTTATTATTCAATGTGATAAAGTATCCATACTGAAGGTAACCTGTAAATCATCTTTTTTCATTGAATCATTTTAGAAACAACTAGCTGGTGTTAGTATTTAACATAGAGAAACAATACTCCCATTAGGGAGCTGCAGATCCTTCCAGACTCAGACCCGATCCGGTCGGATCCGGGTGCATAATTTTATTTTTTTTCAAGTCCGGATCCAATGTTTTATTTTTTGTCAGGTCCGGTTACACGTTTTTATGGATCCACTGCTCCCCAGCTGAGAAATATAGCAACCACATATAACTGTACATTGAGATTTTTTTTCAGACAATGGCAAATGAATCGCTAAAATCTTGATTCTTTATTTGTTCATGTACACGAAGTGTGACAGGTATCGATGGAAAAAACCTCTGGTTTGGGCCCGACCGGGCCCGAGTCCAAATTTTAAACTTTTGTAGTCTCCTAACTTCAACCATATTTATGATGATTGTTTTCACATGAGATAGAAACTGTTCAACTACAAGCATGAAAAATTATTGTTATCACATCATAATTATGTGAATTAATATTGAAATCATATCGAGAACTGTCACATAAAATATCATGTTCGTATGAAAAAATAATTATTTAGACAATAGATACTATATGCGAAGGAAATATATAAATTTGAAGATTTTATAATTATCAATTTTATGTGTGATAAGTTTTTCGCCGTGTTCAATACAAGTAAATTCATTATATCAATATATACTTACTCATTTATGATAAACAACATTACCAGAAGAAACAAAATGAATGGCGAAGCATTTTCTTTTTGTTAGCACTTTTGCTTTTATCATTTTACTCATTTACAAATAAGAAATCGATTGTTCTGATCTTCTGTATTTAACTTCCTTAAGAAAATTAATTACATGAGTTCTAGATGATATGGTACATAAAATTATTAAAAGATTCTCAATATTCTAAGACTTGTAACGAAAAAATCCTACGGACTTTTACGGTTCATAGAAAATTTCTTCGAATTATTTCGATCTATACCATACCAACTACTTTGATTGCTTTATCTATTAATACTTTCTGTATAACTAACCGTAATGACTCACCCTTCATTGTATTGACGAACATCACACCGATGATAATGACTTTCTGAAAAAATTTTAAAATGTTTTCAATTAATAACTATTCAGCATACGAAACTACAATTATGTTTTTAATTGACAATAAAATCTTAGTTACCTTTGGTCACCACTATCAGCAGTTATACAAAATTACAAAGTGATAGTATTAATTGAACTGTGATATTTTGTCTCTTCGTTTCCGATAACTTTCAATGTTACTTGTCTAAGAACACTAGATTCATTACCATCTGATACCGCATGTCTGCAATCGATGGCTACAAGTGATGATTCGATAGGATTTTTTAATTTAAGAATAGCAATATCGTTTTAATTAGTTGTTTATGTCCAATAAGAATCAAGAAAAAAAATAATTTATAGGCGAATACAATAGTTTGTATCGAATATTCATCGGATCAAATATATACAAGAAAAAATATACTTGTCAATAAACAAATCATAATGTTTTGTTGCTATTCTACTTTCATATGTCGTAATAATATTAATATTACGAAAAAAATAATTTCATTTTATTCGTTATCATTGTTTACATCTTTCTCATATCTCTTGGATATCTTTCGTTATCTCGAAAGGAATATATTTACTTTAATAAGATATTCGTGATTAAAAAAGAAAATGTTATTTGACATCAATCTCGCTATTTCATTCATTGAAGTATTTTTCTATCAAATAAAATATGTTTCATGAAACTTATTTGATTAATCAACCATTAAACAAAACAAGATATTTTTTCTAAAAATTTTCACGTTGTATTTGTTCTATAATTTTAAACATCTAACTTAAATTCTGATAATGATTTTAATAGCCAATGGAATTTTCTATCTAATGAATTTCATAGCCAGATTTCATAAATCACCTATGATGACAAGGTTTCTAAAAAACCGAACACGACTCCAGCTTAAAGAGCACAGAATTCTGTATAAAATACTGAGTCGCTCCATTTTCTACGTCCTTTTTTTAAAAATCTAAAAACATCACAAAAAAGTGTAAAATAACGAAATCTATCAAAAAATGCCTTTTTCAGTTTTTGTGGTGCTTTTAAATTTTTAAAGAAAGCTCGTAGAAAATGGGGCGGCCCAGTATTTCGTTCAGACTTCTGTGCTCTTTACCCTAGGGAATGTACTGAGCTAAGGGTACCCGAAAAAGTACCCTGCTACTAGTATGTCACAGGAACTTTCGGGTACTGAAGTACCTTAAAGTACTTTTAGGTACCTATAAGGTACTCGACCAAGTACCCTGCTGGAAAGCATCCAGTAAATGGGTACTTGAAGGTACTGATCAAGTACCCAACTGGGTACTATTGTTTAGTAATTTTGGGTACCCTGTTGCCAAACTTGCAGTATGTTGATGATCGAAACTAACCTCTGGCTTTTTTTCATTTTTGTTTCTCTCAAAGCAATTTATGATATTTTCTCGATTTTATTTTATTTTATTTTTCTAATTCTGAAAAGCCAAGCAGGTCAAATTTCGAGATCTGACCGGACGCAAATTGGTCGGATCTCCATCAGACCACTTCAAGGTAGTCCTCTCTCAATCTACGATTGAGATCAGCATGTCCTCGACTAGTAAATAGTCAAGAAAAATAATCTAGAAAAAATTAGTAATTATGAAAAAATATTTTTTTCTTATGCTTCCTCGAGTTGCTTATATGAAGCCGTATATGCAAAAGAAAACGGTGAATGAACAGTTGCTACACAGAACGCAACAAATCTAGGGTACCCTGTAGAGCTTTTCCTAGTAAAATTACAGGTGCGGGTACTCATGCAAGTACTTGTTCAGTAAACATACTGCAATGGGTACCCAATGCAGCACCTACGTCAGTATAATTACTGAAAATTTTCGAAGTACCCATATCGAGTACCCTGCTGAGGCTTTCTCAGTACATGGGTACCCTGAACTCAGTACTTTCTCTAGGGTATATAGTTCATAATGATTATCAACGCCATCTGTCATTTATATCTATAAAAAGTTTAACTTAATTAAAACAATCTATTCGAAGTTTTTGGTTCTGTTTTATTTTTATTTACAGTTGGAAATTGATCTATAGTGGCAGCTGCCGACAATCTGATTGGATAATCAGATGCATCTATTACTATGAATCGTACTAAGCGATATTCGACGTCAGTCATCATTTATCTATGTTTATTCTTTAAAAAAAATGGTTTCAACAACATCGTTTCGTCTCGATCAGCGAGTGTCCGTTCCTGGCAAAGGCTTTGGCACTATCGCATTTATTGGAAGAACAGAATTTGCTGATGGTAATTAAATTTTTTTTTTGTTCTTTGAATTTCTATTGGAAATTTTTATAGGTGAATGGATTGGCGTTATTCTTGATGAACCAAAAGGAAAAAACAATGGAACTGTACAAAAAAAAGGTAATGATAATATTCTATTTGATTTTTATATATGAATATTTTTTTTTAGATGGAACAATAGTACGATATTTTACATGTAATGATAATCATGGTCTATATGTACGATCTGGACAAATTGAATCTATAATTAATGATTCAAATCTAACTCGATCATCTTCGAATCATTCAATAAAATCCGAAGGTAGTACTACAGGAAGTATTCCACCGCCATCAACTTCAGCAATTCCAAAAACAAGTGCTGTACCAACAAAACAAAAAGGACTTCGAACACCAACACCGGGTACAACCGCTAAACTTCCAGGTATAAAATAATTCAAAAAACAAAAAAAAGAAAAGATATTCTTTAAATATAAAAATAATAGAAACAAAAAAAAAGGAAATTTTTATTGTTCTATATTATTACATTAGGATCTGATGGTGATATTGATCAAACAGGTAGTAAAGTCATATGTAGTTTTATTTTTGTTTTTTGTCTGTAACCATATAATGATACAAATGAAAATATTAGAATTTTTCATCTGTATCAATTACTTAGAACTTAATAATGTCATATAATCAATGGTGATGGTTTTTGTTTTCATTATCACATTCAATGCTTAATCTTTTTTTTTTTCTTAAGGTCTTACTCGAACAGCTCAATCATCCAGTGATATTCCAACAGCAGTAGCAACGGAACGAATATCACCACCGAAAGAAGAGGTTAAACCACCAGTATCACAATCCAAACCAACAACTTCTATGGTAAAAGAAAATGGAATAGTCTCCATCTTCCACTTTTTATGTTGTATCTGCGAAAATCTTAAAACTATATGTCAAAATTTTTAGTCCCTTCCATTTCTAAAAACTATCGAGAGCGTTAGTGGGTAGCAGAGATTCGGGTACGCGTACGAAAAGTTGTCCCCATACAATACTCTACTATAATTTTCTGGAATTGTTTATAGCAAGGACAGTGACGACTTCCTTCTCTATATATTGAGAAAAGAGTTACGGCATGTTTATAGTCTGTAAATACTGCATTTCGTACCCTTTGAAATATTGCTTTATCTTCAACATTCAGATCTTTATTTGATTTTTCTTGAAAAAAAAAAATTTTAGCCTCCACCAACTCCAATTGAATCAACTAATATATCAAGAAAATCGAGTACAACAATATTAGAATCATCTGATTCTCAACAAGTTACTACAAGTCTAAAGAGTAAAATTAATGATCAAGAAGAACAAATTCAAACATTAATAAAAAAACGTCGTGATGATCTTGAAAAACTTAAAGAATTTGAACGT
Source organism: Rotaria sordida (assembly GCA_905250125.1). Lineage (NCBI taxonomy): Eukaryota > Metazoa > Rotifera > Eurotatoria > Philodinida > Philodinidae > Rotaria > Rotaria sordida. The sequence continues at coordinate 68,942 of CAJNOL010000477.1, forward strand.
ACAAAGCTTCAACTTGATCAAGTATATATATATATATATATATATCTTTTAACCAAAAAGATTTTTCTTTCTTTATTTATATTTAGTTACAAACATATAAACGTGAAGCACAAGAACGTATTAAAGAATTAAATGATAAATTACAACAGCAAGAACATGATTTAAAAGACACACGTGATAAATTTACTGCTTATCGTGATGAAATGGCTGATACTGAAGTACGAATTGAATCACTTACACTTGATCTTGAAATGGCTGAAGAAAAAGTATTTATTTTCTATCTCACGTTTGATTTTTTTTTTTTAAATCGTTAATTTTTTCAGCTAGAAACTCTAACATCAGAAAATACAACATTAAAAGAAAAATTAGAAGAAGTACAATTAGAATTAGATGTTATTAAAGGTGAAATACAATTAAATGGACCTAATCAAGTAGCAAATGATATTCAACAAAAAATTGATGATGAACGAACAATTAAAATGGAACAAGCATTAATTAAGTAAAAACTTTTATTTTGTTTTTTCACTTTTCTCATTTATTCGATCAATTTCATTGTTTAGATTACGTGATTTATCATTAACTAAACAAGCTGAAAATGATACATTAAAAAAACAATGTGAAACATTAGAACATAAAGTTAAAACATTAACAAAAGAAAATGAAAATGCTAAAGTTGAAATTACAACAATGCAAGCAACAATTGCTGATTTAACAGAACAGGTTCTGCAAAAAAAATAAAAATAAAAACTATTCTTTTTATAATAACTACATGTAAAACCTAGGGTGATGAAAAGTTTTTTAATATGGTCAGCAACATAAGGATGTATGCATGGTACAAAACTAGTCGCCATCGTAGTTTTCCGAACGAGGGAACCATCTGTCACTTGAGCTCATATTGCGCTTACAAAGACGTCTTGGCAACACTAGCAGAATCCTAAAAGGGTTCGTCCGCATGACCCTTAGAATAACCTGAAAGTTTAAGCTGAAGAGAATGTTTTTTATTGAGATGTTGAGTTTTCAAGTAAACTCGATTTTTGTATCAGACCTGTGACGAACGACTATTTGAAAGTTCAGCATCTCAACAAAAGAATATTCCTTTCGGCTGAAAACTTTCAGGATATTTCATTAGTCATTCAACTCAATGCATGAGCAAATTTTCGCGTCGAAATTCTAGTTTTTGATTTTTCGATATATACCAAAAACTCGATCAAAAATTCAATAAAATGATCAGAACTTGTTCATGGGGACAAATCCTTTTTAGCTTCTACTAATCTCACCAACACATTCATGTAGGCTGGCTCCCACCGGATCCAGAATTTTCGAATCCAGACTCAACAGACGTCATTATATGTCGAATGTAAGCTCAAACAGCGATATCGATTCGGATGATTCCGTCGTAAGTGTTTACCGGAGACATATAGCAACAGGATATAACTGTACATTGAGGTTTTTTTCTGAAAGTAGCGAATAAATAGCTGAAACCTTGGTCCTTTACTTGTTCATGTACACCAAGAGTGCTAGGTATTGATGGAAAACATCTCAGGTTTGGATCCGCAGCTTCCTAATAATGGAAATAGACTTGATGCAAAATAGGAAATGTGTCTTTTCTCGAAATTCGTTTAGGTTGATACATGTTTGGGTGCTCAACAAATGGTTGATATATTAACAAATAAAAATCTTTCACTTGAAGATCAAGTACGAGAATTACAAGAAACTGTTGATAATCTTGTAAGTTTCTCTTATTTACTTTTTTTGTTATTATGACCTTTTTTTTCTTTTATTTTAAATAAAAAAATAAGGAATCACTTTGTGAAATGGACAAAGGTAAACAAAAAAACTTAATTTTTTCTTTTCATATCTTTTTTTATCATGTATTTCATAACAAAATAGAAATGGAAGAAAATGCTAAAGAAGTCGAACATGATCTACGTGAAAATATTGATTTATTACAAAATCAATTACGCGAGGTTTTTAATTCTATTGTTTATTCATTCAAGATGTTTTTTTTTTGTTCTTGTAGAAAGATCGACAAATTGAGCAATCACAATATGTTATCGGTGATCATGAACGAACAATATTAAAATTTCGTGAAACAGTTAAAAATATGCAAGTATGTTCATTTGATTAATTAATAAATTTATTAAAAAAAGACAAAAAATTTTTTTTCTCCCAGTTTCAAAATGAACAGTGTAAAAAACAAATTGAAAAATATGATGAACAATTAAAACTTGCTGGTTCAGTTCAATCAAGTGAATTTAAAGCTAAAATTGTTGAAACAAAAACATATGGTGAAATAATTGAAAATGAATTAAAAAAACTTGATGTACAAAATTTAACAAAACATGTTCATTTTTTAACATTATTTTTACCTGAACAATTTCTTAAACGTGGTGCTGATCAAGATTGTATACTTGTTCTTTTACTTATACATCGTTTAATATCTAAATGTGATTTATTAATAAATGAAATACAAAAAAAATTTCCAAAAATTGATCAATTAAATTTTGATGATGTGGTTAAATCACATCGTGCAGAAGAATGGAGTTTTGCATGTAAACTTTCTCAATCATTATCAATTTTTCAAATGATTCTTCGAAAATTTGTCAAGTAGGATTCTTTTTTTTTTGTCTTTGAGGAAACACTTCATGGCTCATCAAGGATTGCACTATTAATATGTTCAAATCTTTACTCAACTAAAACAGTTTTATTATCAAAAATTTGCGCTTGAAATTCTATACTAAATGATATAACTAGAGACTTGCATGACCAATTAGCAGTGCCCTACTAGAGCTGCCAACAGTAGAGTCCATCGGGTCCAAGAACTTTGGAATAAGGATCGGTTGTGGTCATAAAACGTGTTTCCAAATTGACTAGAGGTCACATCGGTTCATTGTTGGGGGTTTTCCGTTTCACAAGAGAAAGTTGATCGTCTCCTCTAAATCCGCCATTACGAGTAAAGTACAAAATGTAAAATTATTTGAATTTTATCGATGAATACTGTCTTTGTTGTAATATGATGTTAGTTCATATAAACCAAAAGTTATAAATTAGACGAATTCAGTGACTAACGGTTTGTCAAATAGACTGCAAGAAAATAGTCCGACAGATGATATGTATCTAATTGAAACCTAATTTTCAAACTGAACTTTCTTCTTTGAAAGAAAGAATATCCCTGCTATTCGGCTACCTAGCAGCAGACTCAGTAGTCCGATCTCTTCCATACAACTCACACTACCTGTAGCTCTGGACAAAAATCCAGCCTGATGCCGATTTCTTGAGCTTCTCATACACACTAACTAGACATAAGAGTAGGTGTAGGTCACAATGTAGTCAGCATGCTATCGGAAGGGGTAACCCGAAACGAACAGTTGTTAGTGTCTTGTCCGGAGTCATTGCGTGGATGGTGGTACCAATGTTTGAACACAGTACCTTGAGGATACGTGTCAAACAACGTAGCCTCTCAGTCATAGCGATTCTGAATTCTAGCCTGGAGCCTAATTTGATCTCATACATCTTCATAATAAGCCGTATTTCTATGAATAACTGGTGCTCAGCAGGAACTATACCCGAAAATTCAGATAAAACTTGAGCCCAGATCGGCAGTTCACCGAAATTTCTGTAATCCTCTTGTTTTATGGATACCAATCACTTTTTGGTTTCCTTAATTTTCTTATATGAGAAATAGCCAAAATCGCTATATTTGTTCTTGAAGTATTGATTTCATCCGTTATGTCTAAGTTCGACACGAATTTTATTTCTGAGATATTAGTTTTTATTTGAACTGTTTGTGCATGATTACGAAAGTATGATGAACCGATCGGGTCCATGTTTTTTTTT
>CAJNOL010000477.1:72878-111563 GCA_905250125.1 Rotaria sordida
TCTTTTATTCTTTAGCTTAATAATCGTCTCTATCAATGTCAAAATGATGTTATTCCTGGTTCAACAATTGGAACAATGATGAAAACATTTTGCAATCCGCAATTTTCAAAAGTTGATCTATCTTATTAAAATCATTGTTTTTTAAATAATTTTCTTTTAGACTCTTACAAATGATCGACAATTAGCAGCCGAAATTCAATTACCCGGCGGTGGTAATGGTGGTGAATTGAATATAACTCAAGAACAATATCGTACAATAATGCGTGAAGCTATTGGTTGTATTTAATTTCTTATCTTAATCATAATAGATAGTTTTTGTTTTGTTTTTCTTTTATTATGTCTTATACGGATGATGACATTCTTTATATATATATATATTAACATTGGGTATTTGTATTTCTATGGCAAGGTTTATTTATATAAACAAAAAAATAAAAATTTCATATTGGTTTTATTTCGATTTCTTCTTCTTTTTTTTGCCTTTTTTCTTCTTTTTAGGTTTTGGTGGTTCGGTAAATTTAAGAAAAAAATCTATAAAATAAAAAAAAAATAAATTGAAAAAAAAAATACAGAAAATTTTTTTACCATTGTAATTGAATAAACCTTGTTCATCGATATTAAGATTATCTTTAAATGTTTTTGCTTCAATTTCATTGAGTTGTTCACCAATATTTGTTAAATATTTCATCATTCCATCAACTTCTAATAAACCAGATTTTTCTGTATCAAATACTTGAAAAGCAGGTATAATATCTTTATCGGTTACAGATGTTGGAATATTTAAAAATGCATTAACATATTCAGGAAATTTTAATTGATCAGTATCTTCAAAATAAACATAAATAATTTTCTTTTATGAAAACTATTGTTTTTTTACTTTTTGGATCAATTTCTTTTGTTACTCGTTGAATATCACTTTCAAGTGGATTAAAACCAAGTGTACGAAGAATTTTACCAAGTAAACTAGTTTTAATAATACCTTGATTTTTTGTATCATATGTATCAAACACTTCTTTCATTGCTAAAATGAATCAATGAAGAAGTTTTCAAATTCAATTAATTCCTCTGATTATAATGATTCTAAGGGAAGTTCTTCAACTGAAGTTTAGGCTCTTAACTTATGATTGTCGGAGTATTGCACTTTTTTATGAGTTTTTAAATGAATGCTATGGTCTCCCTCACGAATATTGATTTTCGAATCTTGGTAGATTAGATTGCACTGAGTTATAGACACATGAAAAGTTGAAGTCAACGAAGTTTGCTCATTAATACAAATATAATCTTTTGTTTCGATTGAGATAATTTTTTTTCTCGCACCTGTATATCTCTATCCTCAAGTTAATATTCATGATAGAATATATCAGTTGTTTCCAGATGTTATCTATCTGAAGGTAAATTTTTATCTTCAAACTGTGAACATATTACAAAACAATGACATTGTCTTTGACAAAATATCTAACTTTGATAGAAAAGTTCTAATGAGAAAATAAAGTTACTGTCATATATTCTTTTCAATGGATATTTTTTTAACATTATAATATTAAGTTAAATAAATAATAAAATATTAATAATATTTACCTTTTAATTCATTGGATGTTAGAACACCATTCTATTAATAGTAAATTAAGATTTTTCAAATATTTCATCTTATTTAACTTACATATTGTGTAATAAGTGTTTTCATCATTTCAGCTTCAGCTTTTTTTTGTCTCTCAGTTTTGACTGGTTTCTTTGCAGCATGTTCTTTATCTCGTTTTGGTGGCTAAAAATACAAACAAATTCTTATTATATGAATATTACATTCAACTAGTTTACCATTTTTGAATTCTATATGATATTACAATGATAAAATCAACATAGAAAAAAAAATTTCTTTTTGTGTGCGTGTGCGTGTGCGTGTATATGTTGATTTTGTGATAAGAAAAAAAACTACCAAACAGATCAGACTATATACAATTGTAAAGTGCAATGTCAATTGATGATAGTTTAAATAGTTTTGTAGTTGTTAATAGCAAATGTATACTCGAATAGAATTGTAAAACTGTTGCTTTAACAACGCGAAAAAAAATTTATTCTACAAATATTATTCGTATATGAAACCAATAGAATTTATATATCGATTAAGAGCATACTTTTTGAATTTTTTTTTTTGATGTATTAACACATGTAATAATAATGAGTGAAATTTAAGTTTGATTACTTTTGATGTTGTTTGAAACAAATGAAAATTTTCATTTCTTATCGTATTTTCAAGGGTATTTATAAAGAAAAGAATGTCTCATATTACAGAGAACATTCATCACAAGAACCGTTTGATGTCATAGGAGTAGAACAAAAAAAAAAAGAAAATGATTGGCGCTCGATGCATAAAAACTGAATTAAAAGTTTTTAATCGAGAAGACCAAAAAACAACACAAAAGTGATTCGATTAAATGCAAAAAGCAAATAGTCAGTTTTTTTTGTATATGCATCTTTATCGTCAATACAATTCAATTTATTCCAAGGTTGAGAATAAAATAAATCGAGAATATATTTTGACAGATCAAATAAATCTTATAAACAATAACTCATATTTCTTATAAAACGAACTAAAACAATTTTGATTTCTTCTATTTAATTTCATGTAGAATGGTATCATGTATCTATGACTATATTCTAAGCAAGTTGCGTTTGAAATGACCTATGTGACAGTCTTTTCTATACGTCTAGTTTATTTTTGAAGTAATTTTTCGAGACAATTCATATGTACAAAGCTCAGGCTATCAATCTAGGATAAGTTACCATCAATCTACTTAAGGCGTACCAAAAGTTCGTGTTTCGACGTTGCTTACCATATAGTAAGCTTTAAGAAACTTTTTTTCTATATAGTCTGATGGAGAAAAGAATGCTCTATTTTTCTATGCTATTTGATCATAGTTCAACCAATATCATAATAATAAATTTTCGATAAGACTTTATTGTTGTTGTTATTTGTGCTCTAGTAAGATCTGCATTGCAGTATCCAATCCCTTGATACATTGTATTGACCACTAAAATATACCATAAGATGCAGCGTGAAAAGCTCTACAATTTACATAAGACCACTTACTTTAAAGTTGCCCTTTGTGCTTTGAAAATAAATAAAGTTTTGAGATACCAAATTCTGGGCATTGCAAAGAATGGTTGCACAGAATTTTCCTTCTTTTGAAAACAATTACAATAAGCTTTAGTATGAAGATTGTAGAACTTTTCGCGCTGCATCTTGTGGTGTATTTTGTTTTCTTTTAATAAACGCATATCAAATGACGAAACGATGAAATAACAAAAAAGTAAGTCGCCATGTATCAAAAAATTATCAATTTCGCATAGTCGAAATTCGATAGCCCAAAATTGTGTCCATTTTGAAAACCAAAAGTGGAACTATAAAATAAGCGGTCTTACGTAAATTGTAGAGCTTTTCACGCTGCATCTTATGGTATATTTTAGTGGTCAATACAATGTATCAAGGGATTGGATACTGCAATGCAGATCTTACTAGAGCACAAATAACAACAACAATAAAGTCTTATCGAAAATTTATTATTATGATATTAGTTGAACTATGATCAAATAGCATAGAAAAATAGAGCATTCTTTTCTCCATCAGACTATATAGAAAAAAAGTTTCTTAAAGCTTACTATATGGTAAGCAACGTCGAGACACGAACTTTTGGTACGCCCTAAGTATATATACATATATATATATTAGCAAATTGAAAACTGAAAATTCTCTTCGTCTTCTATTCCTATATAGCTGGTGATGATCACCAATCTGATCGCAATCGATCGTTCATTGTGCGTGTTCGTCAGAAAATATTTTCACTGAATTTATTCAGTGATAAAGTAGACAATCCAATCTTGGCCACTCATATCTATCTCGTTCTATTCAGTATTGCATTCGTTATTATTCTGCTGTTCACTAGCCTTCGTCAACAGGCACGTTTGTTCACGATCGTATCACCATCGGAAACAACATTCGAATCGCTCAATGAACAGTACGGACCGAAAACTCTTTCCTGTTCTTGTACACAAATCTCCATTACATTTGACACATTTGTTTCTGTGTCTCCGATATACCATCAAATGTGTTCAAGTGAATTTATTACATTCGAGTGGTGGTCATTGTTATGGGATACAGGTGACATATTCTATCCTGCTCTGTAAAAAAAGTTGACCGACTGAACCTTTTAGGGTTCTAGATTTGGATACCATTTTCAGAACCTTTTTTAGTTCTAGCCGAAGCTGCTAAACTTTTTAAAGTTCTAGATTTTCTGGTTAGAACTTTTTTAATTTTTTAATTTTTTGGCTAGAACTATAAGAAAAAAAGGTTTTGAAAATGGTACCTAGATCTAGAACCTTAAAAGGTTCAAGGCTTGTCTAAAACCTTAAAATGTTCACTATGGCACCTTTTTTTTAGACAGTAATGATCAAATGCTGCTTGGTGCTTATTTTCGCATGCTATCTTCATTGTGCAAACTGGCCAAACAAACCGTCGACAATGCAACAAATGTATTTGCTTCAAATACATTTATAAGTGTTGAAGCAGTGGCACGCAACTCTTTTGAACATCAAGTTGAATCATTTCTGAACACATTTATTGAACAAACACCGCTTACTTTTCGTCGTACATTCACATTCATTGACGATTCGTTTCATTCAAATCAATTGCACGATTATTTCATGTCAAATTGGAAGATGGCATTTACTACGGCCGCTGAAAATTATGTTATAGCAACAGTTCCACTCTCATACAATAATGACACGTGTATATGTGCCACTGCAATGTTGTCATCATGTTCGAGATATCTTCTCTTTACCTTGGAATACGACAACCCATCAATGATAATGTTGCTCGGTCTGATTGGCAGCTGTTTCCCAGTAGACGGACTGCGTCTGTCAACACTCGAATGCATCTTCGACCCAATTTGTTTAGCCACGCTCGATGCACTGCGCCAAAATTCAACAATATCTGTCCCACTCAATGCCTCGACATTCACTCGTTTTCCATATAAAACCACTACATTGGGCTCGATCATTGATCAATTGTTTGTCGAAGTATGGGTCAATAGAACCAATTATTCGAACTATTATCAAACATGCTCACCACGAACATGTCACTATACGTCTGCTGAACGTAATGATGCGTTGAATGTGATCACATCTCTGCTAGGCTTATACGGCGGTCTGACGACCGCTCTTCATTTCATTGTCTTGCATGGCTTGAATATTATTCAAAAGATGCGATCTTGGTGGCTCAACAGACATAATCGAACAATACGTGTTGCTCACATTGATCAAGTTGACTGATTTACCCAATCATGCGATGATACATTATTCATGTTGTTTTGTGTCGTTTCATATATTTACTCATTATTAACTTCTTCATATATTTATTTCCTAACCAATACCATTTATGCTGTTAATTGCACCAACTGGAATTTATTTCTTTCGATAGAAATAAACGAAAAAATACACATTCAAATCTTGATACACAGACCAGCTTGATAATAAAGTTAACGTGCGAGAATTTCATTTCAATCTATATCTAAATAGATTAACACAACAATTCTTTTCTCCCGTTCGTGTTGTGTTTTCTCAGTCCCGATCCTTTTTCTTCTTATTCGTACGTAATAGCTATCACAGAGCGTGAGTGAGGGTATGGATGTCAGTGTAGGTGGGATGGGTATGGATGTTGGTAAGGATATCAGTGTTGGATATAGGTATGTGTGGGTATTCTTTCCTTCCACACCCACACCCACACCCACACCCACACCTCATATCCACATGCACGCACATTTGCACTCACTTCCGCACCAACATCCACAGACACACCCACACCCACACTCCTTATTTAACAAATCCATATTTTTATCAGTTAACAACCAACAAGCCCATAATTCATAACATCTTTTTTTAATTATCATTAAGATTCACTTTGAAATAAGAAACTCGTCTATATGGTTCTATCTCATCGTTATTTTGGGTGTGAGTTTGATTATGTATGTTTTGTGCGCCGTGCTTCCAACCACATGGACACCGACACCCTCATCTTATTTGTCGTCTTTAATTTTTAGTAGAATAAACTTTCTTATACTTGTATACTTATCTTTTTCTCAAAGTTACTTACGTAGGCTGGTCGTCTTTTTTACTCATGACTATGTTATTAAGGAGAGACTGATATGATTCAGATGGTTTAGAAAAGAATGGTCGGGTTGCTTGTATAAAGAAGTGCAGTACATTTCTATTCCTATCGATTTCTGATTCACTGTGCTTGCTCTGTTTTATTTTCTATTCTGTTGCGTATGATTCTATATTATCTATATGTTTCAAGTGTTATGTAAGTATAACTATTAAAAACTGATGTAATAAGACCAACCTTTATATAAAGTAAAAACGGTTAAAAAAAATTAAATGATCGCAAAGGTAGAGAGAAGTACCAAGAAGTACCAAAAAGCAATTTAGCATAAAGATGTACAGAAGTACGCTCGCTCTCCCTTGGGTAAGGCATACATAGAAATAGAAAAATCCTGTGCTTAACTGTGAAGAACACTATTTTCTCATCTTTCGTAGATTCAAAAAAATTTGATCCCAGATGAATGAGATGTGGCCGATTCCGACGGGAAAACTTCGGAAAATGTTAACAATTCGGAAGTAGAAATTCCATGATCAGATTTATCCAGTTTCTACCAGAACCGACAATAATCGACCAGAGGCGACAACCGAATATGATCATCGGCTTCATGCTTCCAAGTTTCTATCATTTTTTCGGTCGGAGACGGCGTCTTTCCTGCAGATTTCTGCCGGACACTCACGGATCCAGTCGTTGAAATCATTGATCTGGGATAGCCTGGTTCAGCATATAAATTATATTTGTACTCATTCGATAGCGAAATAAACACGAAAACTAAAATAAAAATAGATGTCACTAAAAAAGTGTTTTTTAGAGATCATTGTTCATACAGTTCTTGGATGATGATGTCTAAGACAATAAAAATTTAGTAGTCAAGATGATATTTATGTTCGATAGATGTTGTGTTCTGAGTGAATAGAAGCTAGTTGCAGAAGAATTGATTCACCAGTTATGACCGATAAAACACAAAGAGAAACTCTAAACAAGGTTGGCCCGACTCAGCCAATATTGGAGGGTTGTAGTTAGTTTTGTACGGGGTGTAACATCGCTTTTCCTAACAAAACACCAGGAAATTTTTGGATTTTCCTGGGAAAAATGGAAAATTTTGAAGATTGAGAGATTGTTACGACCCCAAGTACCCCAGTCGGGCCAGTCCTGTATTTATACTGTTTCGTTTTGTCTTGATTTTTCTCGCATACGCTCGAAATAGACTGACATAGATGAATAACGACAGTCAATTAGGACATGTTAAATCTGTCTGAACATGCAACTACTTGATCGGTTATTAACAAGACAGATTTTGATGAAAAAGGAATTTTCATAGTATGCTGCAGTATTATTTTTTCTTGGAGCTTTGGTCGAATGAAAAGGAATTTTTTTCAAATATTGAAAGGTTGTTACAACCCCGCTTCGGGCCAGTCATGACTCTAAAATAGGTTAGAAGACATTTTCTTGCTATATTGATGTTTAAGTGTGAATTTAGTGTGCCGACAATATCTGATGTACATGAAAGGAAACCCGAGAATATTCGGTATAACAGGATGTTCACTGGCAGACATTTTACTGTAATAACAAGATAAGTATATGCTTGTCTCTATCTGATGCAATATTAACTTTATTTTTTTCAATATATAAATCAATAGTTTTGTATATGATATTAGTTATAAAGAATTTCTCATAATCTAATGATTATTAATGATGGAGATGAGTTATCTTCTAATACTTCGTATTCACTAGCACTTGATTTTAATGATAAAGCATTATGAACTTCAGATGATGATTTATCAAGTAGAGACTGAGGTCGTAATGACACATGATTATGATTTTCAATAGCATCTGGCAAATTATCATCGTCCAAATCTTTGTAATAACCAAGATATTCTGTACTGTCAATCTTACACTGATCTTGACTACTATTTCTATATAAAACGCCAGGATAATGTTGATTAGTACTGTAACGACTTGTTTGACTTTCATGATTTCGTTGTTCCTGAGTATTATTCGTACTATTACGAATTATTGTATGTATTGGTATTGAAATAACAAGATTGTTTTTTGAAAAAGATTGATCTTCCTCTATTCTTGATTGATTATAATCTTCTATTATATTCGAATTCCTTTCGTGTTCATTTTCTTGACGAATTTGACATAAAAAACAATCAATTATCCATCGCCAAGCATATGGATCATAATTTGGATCTTTTTTTAATTTATAACTAATACAATATTTCAAAATAACTACTATTGTTAACAGAACAATAATAGCAACAAGTACATAAACAATAATAATTAATATTTTATTAATACGATTTGTTGTACTACATTTGTCAAATAAGAAATAATCATAAGATGATATATTATTTGTTATAGAATTAATTTCTTGATAGTTTAATGATTGTGAATAGAATATATTAATAATTGATCTATTTGATTGATTATCAAAGAGAAGACAATATTGTTCGAAACATAATTCGCGGCATTCATTTGAAAAAAGTATTGTTTGTGAAGAATTATATGAAACAATATTATAACATTTATTAATTTTTAAGATAATATAATTTTCTACTGAGTAGACAAATGATAGATCAAATTGAATAGGAATAAGTTGAATACATTTAATTTTTGATATAGATTCGAATCCAATTGTTATATCAGTACAATGTTGAACAAGAAAATTTTTACATAAACTTACACATTGAGAAAACAATAAGATAAAGAAAATAGAAAATAATGAACTATAAACATACATCTTTATAATGAAAATGTTTGTATACGCTTCATTGCTCTTTCTTCTTGTGTTAATTAACAAATGTAATTTTTTTTTGGTTAATGAAAATCATGAGTTGCATTCAAATATAATTATTCGATGCTATCAAAACAAAATAAAATAACATATGATTTTTTTTAAGGATTGAAATATATCATTTGGATAGACATTTAATGACAATCTAATAGTTTTTTTTTCAGTTAAATTAGTGGAAAATCTTATAAACATCAACATTATCGATTAATTCTGTAAGATAACATTTTGTTATAGTATTGGTATCATCAATAAATTTGTCAAGACAAATAAAATTCTTCTAATGTATAGCAACCAATATCGATTGGAAGTTTATGAATGATGTTAGATCATTTTGGAAAGATTAGAAAAATTTTCTCATTACAAAAAATTCGTAATTTATTAGTAACTGCTATCATTATTTATTATTGAAGGGTCGAATAATACAACTCATAGAATTGATTGGAACATTTATATTCTATACTGCCTCCAATTAACATTGACATCAGTCTATAAAATTATACACTTGATCAGTTTTTAATTATTCATAAAAAACAGCTACGTGTTTTTTTCAACAAGCAAGAAAAATGCATGCATGATTTGTATATAGATGTAAATAATAATAATCATTTATTTTTAAATGATCTGCAATATAAATAATTCTATTCTTTCAAGTCCTACATCCTGTTAGAATATCCCTTGCATGATATCAATATTTGTTGCATATGTGAACATTTCAATACTGTAAAACATGAATGCTAATGTGCGTTGTACTGTCAATTAAATGAAATTGTATTCTGTTTTGATATTAATATAAAGAATTATGACAAAAGAATATCGTTTAAATAGTTCCATATGTTAAAATTTATTCGAAAGAAAATTGATCCATTCTTGATAGGCCATTATCGCATTTAAACGTACTGAAACGGAAATGAATAGCTTCGATTGATAATGGTACATTTCTGTGAATCAAACAATCTATCAGCATAGTCTACATAGGCCAAGATGATTTCGATTTTTTAACTTTTTCCATGTTAATTGAATATCATAGTAAGATGTATTGTCAGTTTATGAATGTAAGTAACAATATTCTTTAGAACATGATAATTCCAAACAATTAAGAAAATAGAAGAGTTCTTTCGCACCACCGTTCAATACTGACCATTTGAGCGTCTTACAGAAACCACTAGTAGAAACACCCAGAACAGGACAAGCTCGACATCTCAGTGCTAGCTTGTTCGATTTCAAAGAACGGTCTCGTAGTTATCGTTTTAGAAATGAATAGAAAATTTGAATCAATTATATACGGAGATGATTGTAAAGAATACATCTGTGACACAAAACACCGTGATACGACTCTTTAATCATTGACTATCATTAGATTTATTTTTCTTTGAGCCATTCTTTCTCACTTTTTATATACTAAATTTTCATTTGTCATACTTTATTTAGCAATGTGTTTCATTCTTATTAGTCTGTGCTTTGCGTCCGATATGTGGTATCAGTGAAATGTCATTTTTTTTCATGTTGTCCTTCCTGTACATGTCATCATATCAAATATTTGACTGACAATTTATGTACTGTAACATGGTGTTGATAATGTCTGGCATCAGTATCGTCCCACATCGTCAATTATCAAGTGTATACATGGTTACTAAGATCATTGACGTTATAAACATATAGTCTGTGATCGTATACCAACAATGTCTGTCACGGTTTGTGGAGGACGGTGGTGCAAGTTTCTACCTCTATACTTTAACACTCCTTTTTAGATCGTGTTTCACAATATCAATAAAATATTCATCTAAAAATCTAATCATGTATTTATAGGAATATTTCTAATTCAACAAGATTTATTTTCAAAATTTTCCCGCCGTTGAATGTGCTAGAAAGAATTCAGACAGTGATTCGAATAAAGAATATGATTTATAAAATGGATATAAGGAAATATAAATTATTATCAGGTTTGCAAAGAGAGAGACTCCAAAAAACTAAAAAGCTACGTTTTCAGCCCCTAGAACAAGTAAATGTAATTTTGTTTAGACTACATAAAATAATGTAGTAAATCATTTTCTACAAAATGAAACTTCTCCGAGTTCTCTGCGATGGATTTTAGCTGAGATACAAGTATCATACGAAATCCCGAGAGTCGTTTTTTCCAATTTCCTATAAAAAAATCATTTTTAATCTTCAATCAAATTGCTGTATGTCAGCTACAAAACGTCATAGAAAACTCAGCAATATCTCATTCTGTAGATTATAAATTAATTAATTAATGAGCATATCATAAATGCAATGAAAAAAATCTTCGATAGATTAAATATAAAAAATTTCTTTTACACCCGTGAGCAAAAGTCTTTCCTCCCTATCTTTTTTAAATTTTCAATATTTGCTTTGTTTCTATTGTCGAACTAAGGTATAACACAGACATTTTTATTTTAATATGATATATAGTCACCATTGGCTTCAATGAAGCACTGCACTCGTATTCCCATACTGTTGACCAATTTGACAGTCAAGTCAGGTGAGAGTGCTTTCCATGCCTCTCTTATTTCCTGTTCGAACTTTTTCTTTTTATTTATTGTATACGTCATTATGGACTAAACGTTATCAATTGAGTTTTGATCTGGTGACAGAGAGAGCCAAGGCGGAACCTGTATTCGATTGTCGATCTTTCAGTCAATCGCTAGATGGGATCTTTATTTAAGATCATTATCTTTTTGAAGGATCTAGCTATAGCTTGACCTTCAGGAAACTGACGATGAGCAATAAGCAGAAGTTCATTCTCATGTATGTGGTACATAAAGTCTCTTGTCAAATTATGTTTGATATTTCTGTGACACTTGGAAATTGTCAAACTTTTCTTCCGCTATTGCCAAGTTTGAGAATCTTGCCATCGGTAAAAATTACGTTGTCCCAATTGAAATTTTGATGCTCGAGTCCAAATGAGTAGTTACTCACGATGTGTGTGTCTGTGAATAAAGGCTTTTTTAAAGGTGGACCATAACTTCCTCCATTTTCACGTAATCGATGGCTAATAGTACTTGGATCTATATTCACATCGTCCTCTTTTAGAGTTTCTGAAATGTCGTTTGATGTAACATTCAGCTCATGTTTGAAAATATGAACAATCTTTTTATCTGTTGTCTTCGACGTGGCACGTAGTCACGTCTAGTCTATGGCAAATTCGACAGATCTTCATTTTGTTGCCATCTAGCAAGCCAATGCCGTACGGCTTTTGGTTCACACTCAATGTACTTTGAAATAGCTTTATTTGACATTTTTATGTTTCAGAGGATGTAGCTTGAGAAACACAATCTCATAGTGTTGTGATAGAGATAGTAGCATGTTTAAAATTTTACGAAAGAATGATGAAAACACAATTCTCGATATCGATCTACATTTCGCATATCAACAATTGTTACATAAGATTGAATCATTGGAATCAGCAAATAAAAAGAAAGAAAAGGGAGAAGGACTATTATTTAGACCTGTATTTATGTTACACATCAGATTGATAATAAAAAGAAAGGAGGAAAGAACTATTGTCCATGGGTGCGTCTACTAAAAATGATCTATTTATCTAAATAACACCGGTTTTCGCTCGAATATATTTCCTCAGTGTTATACGTATATTTTAATAAATAGAAAAAAAAAGAATATGAAATAAAAAAGAACGAAAAAACAGCCAATGATATTCATCATTTATTTGAGTGTGGCATATTGCGCGAGTTTTTCATGAATAGGTGGTTTAAATTTGATTTGAATAAATTTAAGAATATAAAGTGGTAAACATGAGACTACTGTAATAACTACAACACGCCATACGAAAGCCCATGATACAAGATATGCAAGATCAAAATAAGATTTAAAAATAACCAATGAAACAAAATAAGCAACAAGACTTAATAATTCACTGATAATCATTAATGGATGCCATGTTCGAATCTATTTTTAACAAACAAAAAAATAACAATTAATATACTTCAGATAAGATTATAGTAACAAAAAATTCGTGTTAATATATCAAATTTCTCAAGATATTAGCTTTTATAATAGAATTATTGATCTTTAATCTCGAATAAAGATACCCACAGATAATATTACGTATCTGTTCAATAGATTATAACATGTCAATACAGTCTTTGAAAAACTTTTACAGTTACAGTGGTTGCAAAAAGTTTTGCTATCAGGTAAAAAATATCTAAACTTTAACCTTTTGGTCTCATAGTTTAACGACAAATAGACCATGGCGAAGTCTGATCGCAAGGACTAATCGAGACTTGATCAGCCTTTATTCGAAGGAGACAGAAGGTCGACATAAATTTGTTCTGCAGACGAAGACATCTCAACATAAAAAATAAATCTCATGACATTAGATCCCTTATTCGATAACTCAATGCTGTCTCTATCACCAATAAAAATTTTATGTTAAACGGTTTTACTTTGCATGATTTGCGAAATATTCTTTGGATAACTTCCATATGAGAGTTGATGGAAATCGTCGAAAAGTGACCCATGTCTCCGGCTTATATTAACCATTTGCCTCGAATTTTTCTCCAATAAGTGCCATACTCTAATCAAATATTCTCTGAAAATTTCATGATCGCTGTCACCAATGGAAAAGAGATCCATGCTGAAACGATCCCAAACAATGGAGGCTTCCTTACGTCTCAAAATTACAGTAAATTGGAGTAATCCAATCCGTGATATAATATAGATATGCGAATCTTTATTCGTTGATAAGACAATTGTGGTTAACATAGTTAAATAGTTGGAAACTAGAAAAGTGTCGAAAAAGCCTTGGTTGGGTCCTAGGAAAAAAACAGTGTTTTCATCATAAATTCTTTGCATGAAGCCCTATCGAGCTCATGTTGCTGTTTGCGATTGGAGTTTACCAAGCTCTATTTGTCGTCAAAATGTCGGGCTAAATGATTGAAGTTTATGCACTTTTTATCTGTTAGCGAGACTTCTTGCAACTACTGTAAACTCATTCATTTTCGCTTATGAAGAAACCTTGCAATGTGATAAATCATTTTTAAAGGAGAACTTATCTTATATAGACTAGAAAAGATCTAGAATGATTCTTGCTCATGAGTCTTTCTTTTCCATTTATAAACTTTTTACTACATTATTGACTTGTACTGAGATACTAGACGCAAAATCGAAAGAACGTATTCTAATCTGAATTTTTGCTCATCCGTAGGTCGGGTAAAACTGAGAATGTACCAAAAGTTTCAGCGAAAGTGAATGTTGTACAACCGAGATAACGAACTTTTATAAAACGTCTATATGTTACAAATGGTCTAAAAAAGTCAGCCATCTCGGAAAACCTTTGTTTTTGTGTCGAGACTACGTGCATTATGGAGATCCAAATGAGTTATGAATATTTTGAAAGAAGTTCGTGCCCTTAAGCTGAGTGCTATGGAAATACTACATTTTAACAGTATTTTTTAAAGAAATGCCGAAGTCTTCCTGAAGAACACCAGAAAAACTGATTTTTGAATTTCGACTTAAAAATTTTCATACATACAGGCTTTACCAAGAGTAGTTTATTATGAAAGTGTTAGATTTTTTGATTTGCTTCTGTCCTGAAATAAGAACATCAAATCTGCTAGTTTACATGAGTAATATAAGAGACACGTATTTACCACAGTTGTCTTATGATAAGAACAGTCACAAAATCTGAAACTTTCGTAATAGCCTATCTCTATGCAAAGTTTCAAATCGAAATTTAAAAATCAGTTTTTCTCGTGTTTAGAGTATTCATAACTCATTTGAGTATACATAATGTACATAGTCTTGACTCAAAAGCAATTCAACAGCTGAAAGACTTTTCTCATTAGTATCATCAGATGTACTAATGAACAAATATTTAAATCAAAATAAGTTTCTTTGATTTCTACTCTAGTGCCTCATTTAGACATGAGCGGGACCAAGATCATCTTATCCATATCTAGTCTTATTACAAGTCAGCAACACAGTAAAATGTTTCTAACTGGAGAAGAAAAACTCACAGATATGAATCATTCTACACTTTTTAGGGTCTGCATCACATAGATTCAACTCTAAAAGCGATTTATCACTTCGTGAAGTGTCTTTATTAGTTATTTTGTGTTAATAATGAAAATCTCAAAGATTTTGTTTCTTAAATTTCCTCACAATACTGTAGTACGTACTGTAATTGCAATCATAAGTAATTCTGTAAGAATTAATGAAGTAAATGTAATAGAAACAATATGAGTCCAATCCTCATCAAATATAAGAAATGAGCCATACACAATCGCACCACCTTGATAACATGAAATAAAAACCCAAAGGAAAAATGTTTTAAATGATAAATTTCTTCCTTTAGATAATTCTTTATATAATTCTGGATAAAGTAATGCGATTTCTTCAGGTACATCTTTATCTAATACAAGTGAAAAAACAGGAAGCATTGTATATACTGTTCCATAACCAACAAGTAAAAATGATGGATACATTGATATAGTAGCAAAATAAAATATTGAAGAAAATATTGCTTGCATAACAGTTAATATTATACCACGATGAATAATAAATTGTGATAAAGCTGCTGCACGCTTATAATTATAACGACCATGAATAAATAATAAACGAGATAAATAAGAAAATTGATTAATGGAAAAATCAGCTGCTAAAGATGCTTGTTTACCTGAAAAAAATTATTCAGAATTAAATCATTTATATGTTAAATCAGAAAGAAAGTTCATGTAGAACTAAGCCAAAATCTAACTGATAATCAATACTCAACAGAATTTGATAATATGTACAACGTTGGATAGGGAACCCTGTTCCTTACAATTCTATATATATCGGTTCTTGGACTAAAACCTTAAAGTTGCGTTTCGCAAACAAAAATCGTATAATTTTCAAATATCAAATATTGATACTTCTTATGTTGAACATGATTATTAATGTAGAACGAAGTTAACTTCCTTCTCATTCCACAGATCAATAAAGGATAAACAATAGTACATTACTAATAATACCAATTTATTTCATTCAGTAAGATTAAGTTTGAAAAATAATATTTATTTAAAGAAAAAATATAATTTACCTTCTTTTCCAACTATTCCAATACCAACATGAGCACTTTGAATCATACTAACATCATTCCCTCCATCACCAATTGCACAAACTCGAACTCTATTATCACCATATTTTTTTAATAAATTAGCAACAGTTGCTTTTTGTGTTGGTGAACAACGACAAACAACAATCGATGGACTTTGAATTATTAATTCCATAAAATCTTTTTCATAAAAAGATAAACATATTTGTAATGCATCACCTGTAATAATTAAACAAGCATCTATTTTACGTTTAAATATATTTATTTCTTGTAAACATTCTTCTCGTGTTGTTACTTGTTGAATTATATATATATCATCATTACGTCTAATTAATTTAGAACTTTTAGCAATACATGTTGCTGTTTCTAATTTATCACCTGTTAACATCCAAATTTTAATTCCACCTTTATGTAAAGTTTCTAATGTATGTCGAACATCTTCTTGTAATTGATCTTCAACACCAGAAATACATAATAATTCCATATCATGTTCTAATGTTTCAATAACTTCATTGACACAACGAATACGATTAATTGTTTGTAAACGTGCTTTTAATAAACGCTGTTGAAATACTTGATATTGTTCATTAGTTAAATATTTTTTAGCAACAACTAATGTACGTAAGCCCTCACGAGCCATATTTGAACATTCTTCATGTAACCAATCATTATATTGAACAATATTTTGCATAACTGTATCAGCACCTTTTAAATAAAATATAATTTCATTTGTTTGTTCATCACGTAGAATAATTCCCATTCGTTTTGTTTCAGGTGTAAATGGAAATAATTCTAATATTTCATAATGAAATAATTGTTGAGTAGAATTTAATTTTAATATTATAGATTTTAGACTACGTTGAACAAGAGTTAGACCAACTTGTTCAGTCCATTGAACAATAGCTATTTCATCAGGACTTGATGCTTGATAAGAAACAACTATAAAACAAATAGAAAGATAAATTCAATTCATTTAGCCATACGAAAATTTATTCCGAGATTTATCATGCATGGTTAGAGAATTAACTTGTGTTATTAACATTTAAATACCAAAAAAAAAATAGAAACTTTTTCCCTACGTTAGTATAGTTGTAAATAGCGAAAAATTAATTAGGTACAATATTTACTTTTTGGAGAGTCTAAAAACGAATTAGATTAGTGAAAAAGAAGATATATGTCTCAATTCTAAAACCAATTAAGTCTTGGGTAAAATTATTTTGATCTTTTTTCTATCTTAACTCTTTCAGGACGGGATTATTTTTTGAAAAAAGACAACAGAAAAACAAGATTTCAATAATCAACTGATTCTATTTTTCATTCGAATTTATGAAGGATTTCCTGATCCTCTTTTTAAACGGCTTCTGATTCTCAAAGACAGTATGACTGATCCAGGTGGAATTCTTACCCAAGACAGAGCACCACCAACAAGGAGAAATATATTTGAAGAAAAAAGTTTAAAGCCGATTTTTACTGGCAAACTCTAGTTTTCAATAGGACCGCATTTGACTTTTCCGATCGGGCTGAAATTTTTACCACTAAGAGAAAATCGGCCATTTTCGATTTTGAGTTTCCTACTGGGGTTTACAGGATACTGAAAACCAAGACTCTGGTTTCGGCTCCTAAATCTTTACATATTTCTCTCATAAAAAAGTGAAAGTTGGGTGTCGATGTGAGTCTTCTCTTAGGTAACATTCACACCCATTTTCTACTTCTGTTCTTTTGTTATTGCTGCTTATTTCTAATTGAATAATATTTCTACTATTCGTATAATTATTAAGTTATTTATCATTTTATTGTTAATTTCTAAATTTTAATTCAATAAATTTATGTATTTTACTTGTAATCAATAGGGATCCAATTCGATGCTTATGGGGAACAACTGTCTGGGATGCACCACTCGTGTATTCGGTACGACTCTATGGAAAACCAGAGTTACCCAGTACAAATCCACTTCAAAATTTTGTCCTAGAACAAGTGTCTCCTTATTTTTGATGCTCTATCTATGTTAAAAATGTCAGCTTAATCTGTTGTACTCTTTGTAATCCAAAGTATGATAGTCTCGAAAACAATGTGCAACACATTAGCCTATATTGCAATCTGAACATTCGTATCTAGTACGAGATTGCTTTTTTTGATTGTTTGCCCGTCGTGCTAAGGCAATACTTCGTCGTTTTCCTTCGCTGATTAGTGATGGAAAATGATGAGCCGTCAGTCACAGCGATTTGTCAATAGAAGGCCAACCTCTTCTTGGATTCTATTGACTACCATATTTATCAAAGATCTGTGCATTACTTGCAGGCGAAAATCGGTGAACTCAAAAATGGGACATAATCAAGGTACCAACATTCAACATATATAACTACAATGAGTATACTCTAACACATACGCAACTATTTCCAATCGTCAATAGCAATATACTTGTCTCTATTAAAAAAACCAACTATTCAAAATCGATTAACCTGCTGATGGTAATAGTTCTATATAATCTGATCCAGTCGTTGTATTTACTGATGTAACACCTGTCATTGGTGTATCTGGTGGTGTATGATGTTCATCATCACGTTTTGCGGATGCATCTAATGATGTTGATGCTGGCTCATCGTATACTGGTGTTACATTATGACATAAAGCTAATGCTTTAATAGCTTCCAAAGCTTTTTTTGTATCTGTCTTTTTCACACTTTTACGTGTTCCACCGAATGATGATGTTGATGGAACGATCGGCTCTTGACTTTCTTGTGTTGATGTAGTAGTTTTTGCATATTCTGTTTCAACTAACTTTAATATTTCCATTTGATTTTCACTTGTATATGAATCTGTTCCTAGACTTAAACGTTTAAATGTCATTAAATTTTGTGTTAATGTTCCCGTTTTATCTGTTAGAATATAACCAATACGACCTAATTCTTCTGGAATAGCACTTGTACGTACAATTGAACCAGAAATATTTTTATCTTGTTGAATAAACCAAGAATAAGCTATTTTACTTAAATCAAGATTAACACGCAGACTAATTGGTATCATATAAGAAAAAAGAAGAATAAAACGAATTAAATGATGAAACCATGGTCCATAAAAACCTTTTGATGCAACCATAATGACTGATAAAATAAATGATCCAATAAATAATATTTTTGTTAATGTATTTATTTCTTCATCAACTAAACCAAATTTTGATTGTGGTTTATTTGTATTCATAACCATACGTGTATCTGAACCCGTATAAATAACACAACATATAGCATCACCAGTTGCCATAACTGTCCCAGACCAAAGAACATTTTCAACAGTTAATGGTTCATCATTTTTCCATGATATAACACCATTAAAATCATGGATATTTAAACAAGGTGGTTCAGCATGAATTTTTCCTGTATGAGTTCTATCAGATATTAAAATAGAAATATCATCAAGAGATTGTATGGGAGGAGGAGCAATACGTAATTTCCAATCGGTTTCACCATCAAGTTGATCCGTACGAATAAAACAAGTACCTAGAATAATATGTTCAAAAAAACAATTCCTATTTGTCTAATTTGTTTTTCGAATTTTCTGTGAAAAAATGATGAAATCTTTCTACTCAACTTTCAAAAAAAGTGTCCTAGACGATTCTTATGCTAATATATTATGTATCATTCGATGCTGGCTCCAAGTATAAAGTTAGTCTTCAATAAAAACCTTTCTATATCGCGAAAAATGAGTTTACACCTTGAAAATTGAGAATTTTCTAGAAAACCTATAGATCAGCTCTGGAACACTTACGCTAACACTTTATCGGTGGAGGAACATTCTGTGGAAGTTTTATCTAATTTCGAATTGTGGCAAAAATAGTACAAGCTCATTATATTGAACACATATTTCCGCAAAAAGTATTCGACGTTAATGAAAAATGACTTTTTTCGAATCCTCAAACAGGTAAAAGCGAAAGGGTTTTTCACCAAGCATGCGATTTCAGATTATATTTATGATCATAAACTGTATAAAATGATAGTATATAGCATTGTTTTTTGGCCATCTCGGCACCTGTAATCATCATCCTGCGTTTCATTAGTACAGTTATCTTAAATTTATGTATGAAATTTGTATGATGTGTAACTGTTCTCAAGGTCGATGATTCCAGTGCCCTGTTTCGTGGATTTCTGGCTGGAAAAGTCTGGAACTCGGAAGCACGAATCTGATTTTTCTATTTTCCAGTCCGTGTTTCTTGGCCTAAGTTGATCAAACCATTCGAGAATATTTTGTTTACACGCTTTGCAACATACGATTTATCACAGATTAGATTTTTTTTTCATTTCTACATGATATCTGCGAAGACAAATCAATTTAATATATGTTTTACAAAGATTAAGCAATGAAAAATCTTAATTCGATTTCTATAATATTCATATTGAACTTTTCATTTCATTTACCTGACTTATCCGATGTGTGTAAAAGTACTACATCAGCAGGTATACGTTGATTTTTGTGTATTATAATAACATCCGATACTTCTAATTCTGAACTAAATATTTCTTCTTTTCGTCCATTTTCATTCAATAATGTATATTTTTGAGAATTGATTTCTCTATCACGATATGCACGTTTTATGTCATCATATGCTTCACGTAACATAGTTACACATACAACAAAACCTAATGGAGCCCAATATGTATATAAATAACCAATACGAAATGCAGGGATAAATTGTGTACATGCCATAATAAGAAAATAAAGATTAAAAAAAGTACGAAATTGTTCAAAAAGAACAAGTGGAATAAATGTTATTATATTATATTTTTGATTACGAATAACATTTTTTGGATACCAAGTAGAATTTAAATCACGTCGACCAATTAAAATATCACGTGGTTTAGTTTTATGTGCTTTACTACGAAATTTTGAGATAATAGATGAAAATGATATACCCATTTTTAAGTTTTGATCGGATTCTTGACTTTCTATTTAATATTTATTATCACATATACTACTTTCATCATTTTAATTAACTAATAAAACATGTTCTTCTAATCACCAGATGAAAATCGAACTATCATAAAATTCTACAAATTTGCTTGTATAATGAAAAAGAAAATTATAAATACTAGAAGACGAAAAATATTTTCTGTTAGAATATATCTGTCAATCAACTGATAGATACTAATCATACTAATGAATAATAACATCGTATCGTCGATATCCAATAGCTCCCTATTCTTGAGGTCGCTAGTAGAAATTATTTCGATCAGATGTCGATACTTTTTGCTTAGGTATTCTTCTTTTTCGATAATTATGAATTTTATTGATGTATCACACACTACTAAAGTGTTTGCTATCGAAGGAAAGAGAAGGTCATCGATTTTTATAACGAACAACTCCAGCTCCTTCGAAAGCATCGAGAGAATATTTCAATGTCTGAGTTACTTTTTATTTCGAGAGCATGTATTGATAGTAATTGAAAAAGATATTAGCAAAATATTTTTTTTTTACGGTATAAATCGTTCTATCATGTTTTTTATTTGTACTCAGCAGTGTCTTGAGGCCGCCAGGATTGGTAAAAAGGATAGACGACTCAGGAGACTGATTGAGAAAAAAAGGAAAATTTTTCAAAATTAAGGAGACTAACTCCCATTTCAGTTTGTACTGAAAGGTTTTTTGAATCTTTCTTTAGAATTCTAATTAAGTTTCTTATTATCAAAAACTCTTATGGTTCATTTTTCTTGCTTCATATGCAACAAATCTTACCTCAACTTACATAACTCGTCCTCCAGTCTGATTGAATCGATGTGTTTGAATAAAAGCAAACACATAGTAATTATCTCACTGCCAATCAAATGCATCATTCACAATCTCTCCGTTTATTTGTTTTATCACTTCTGACAGATATATCTACCCCAAGGAACAAAAAAAAAAGAACTTACTATCTGGTAATCAATGATTTGTTATCATATCTCGTAACATAATCCAACTGATCTACTTCATGCTATCATAAGTATCTAACCATCCAAATGAATGCACATCATCATGATTGGAATCATTCAAGACATGTAATTAATTTTTGTTCTTTTGGTTCTCTTTTATTTTCTTATTTAAAAAGTATTAATGATATAATTTCAGCAAAGTGAGAGAAAAAGAAAAAAGACAAAACGCAAAAGCAAAACCACAAATACACACATATGTGAGCAGCCAAGAAATAAAGATAAGGATAGAGAAGAAAAAAAAATAGTGTAAAAAAAAACAAAAAAAGAAAATCACCATCGTACAGCACACAACAACAACAACAATAAGAACAGTAGTAAAAAAAAAAAAACGAGAAAAAGAAAAGTTGTTCGCTTTTCTAATTTGCATAATTTTCCTTCTTGTTTTTTCAAATAATAGATTAAAGAACAAAACAAAAGAAATCAAATATAACTAT
The DNA here is from genome assembly GCA_905250125.1 of Rotaria sordida. Classification (NCBI taxonomy): domain Eukaryota; kingdom Metazoa; phylum Rotifera; class Eurotatoria; order Philodinida; family Philodinidae; genus Rotaria; species Rotaria sordida. Next base: position 95,293 of record CAJNOL010000477.1, read on the forward strand.
GTATAGTTAACGAGAGAACAAAAAGAAAAAGAAATGCGATAATCTACATAAACAAAAAAACAAAATCTGAGCACAGCAAAATATTGTGTTGCTAAATAATGGAAGAAAACACACACACACACACACACACACCACACGAATAAGCCCAAAAGAAATAAAAGTGCTCAATATTTGAATATAACTACGAACTAGAGAATGATTTATGATAAAAACTAATCTCGTATTACGAGAAATTATCAATGACTAGGTGTACCATATGATGTTATTGTTTTCTTTTTTCTTCATTAAAGAAAGAATCATTATAGTTTTGTAAACCATGATTCATAGAAAAATTCATTAGATGAAAAAAAAAATGATCATTACGACCAAAAGAAAGTAACAAATACGAAAAGACTTTGATCATATATAGAAGAAAAGTCTATATGTACTATATCATTCTCTGTTCATTTTCGTTTCATTGAAAAAAATCCACCTGATTTCTTTTTGCCTGTTGGTGGTTGTTGAGATGAACTCGATGAAACTTGAGGTTCAACTGATGAACTTGAACGTAATGGTAATGTTCGTGATTTTTGTTCGGTAGTTGATGAGCTTTGAGGCATTTGCATACCTAAATAAAAAAAGATTCATTAGACACTAATTAAAGTTAAATTCCAAGTCAATTTCTAATACTGTAGTCACCAAAAGTTTGACTCTACAAGATAAAACGTAACTAAAATTGAATCTTTTTTGTCTGATACTTTTACTACTAATAGGGTTCGGTAAAAGTCTAATCTCGAGTACTAATTCGAGATCGATCGGCTTTTTTGATATGTTTTTAGTTCGCTATTAGATTGAATCGTTAATGTACATGTTGAGAGAACACTCTTAAAAAAAAGATTTTCTTAGATACCGACTAAAATTGGATTCCGAGCGTTTGGAAACCGAAATATGTTTCTGAACTGATTTCGGAAACTTTTAAAAGATTTTTGGAATTAAGAAATTGGCTCTCAAAGTTCGGAAACTCTTAAAGCGTTTCAGATAAAGACTAAATCGGAAACCTTGCATGGTTTTCAGAAAAAATGATCCATCTCCGAAAATCCGGAAACCCTTGAGAATTTCCGATTTTTGTCACTATCTAAAATCCTTTAAGAGTTTTCGAAGTTCGTAAATCTATTTTTTAATTTCAAAAACCTTTTAAACGTTTCCAAGATCAGTCTGGAAACATATTTCGGTTTCCAAATTCTCGAAAATCTATTTTAGTCGGTTTCCAAGGAAACCTGTTTTTTTTAGAGTGAACTCAGTAGAAAAAGTTTCAAGACAAATGATTGATAATACTCGGAATTACAAGTTACTTTTTTTGTCGAATACCATTAAATCTTATGCGAAAAATACGCAAAAGTTGTGGGTGAGTCTACTCTTTATCTACACCCACCCCACACCCTCAGATGCAAAAGTTGTCCTCTTTAAGCATTTTCACGCATCTTTTATGATGAAAGTAGCTGGCTTTGGTGTTTACTGAATGGAACTGAAAACGCTCAAACGAAAGCCGCGATCAGTGCGTCCTTCGGAATTCTTGTCTGCCTGAAACAGTGCCAAGTTGAGTTCAAATGAGCGACAAAAAATGTTCGAACAGTCCTTCTGATAGGAATTGAGCCAGTTCGAAAAATTTTATTTCGTTTTGGCAACAGCGTTTCGGTAATAAAACAAAAGATCTTTATATTCAAAAGTATCTTTCTCAAATATTGTTCAGACAGTATTCTACCTGATGTACTTGATATCATAGTAGATGGTGGTGGATGTTGAGGAGAACTAGATGATGATGATGATGATGGTACCATTGTTGTTGTTGGTGGTGATGTTAAAGCAATTGTTGGTATTTGTGTTATTAGTGAGGTAGTTATTGATGATGATGATATGAAATTATTTATTGCAGTAATCCATTCATTCATTTCAATATCATCTCTAGCATGAAATAAATATTCATTACCATCTTGAAATTTTAAACGAAATACATTTGTTTTTTTACGATAATCTATGGCTGGTGCAACACTTGTTGATGAATCTAATTGAAGATCATCTGTCATTGTACGACCTGTTTTCAAATGTTTAGCATCTTTATAAAATTGTAAACGATTGTTTATTAATGCTGTATAATATTTTTCCCATGCACGATGTGTTGCTTTACGTTCATGTCCTTCCCATTCATGTTTACGTGATAAGAAACCTTCTTTTAATGTTGGTAAACGTGTTGCTGATTCTGATCGTCGTTGTTTATTAATTGTTGATTCTAAATCTTGACTAGATTGTTGTTTACCTGGTAATATTGTTGAACGAATACTACCATCAGTCGTAGTTTTTTCTTCTGTTATAGTTGATTGAAATTTTGTTTTATCTGTTAATGTTGATGGTCGTTCAGCATCACGTTCTTCCCATGTTTTAAATTCTTCTAAATAAATTGGTAAACGACTTTGACGAGGTTCAACTGGTGGTAATTGTCGTTTTTTTTCTAATGTTGTTAAATTACGTAATGCATTAAAACGATCTTCTTGTGCTAATAATGATTTTTCAAATTGTTCATGACGTTTTATTAAATTTTCAACTTGATCTAATGTTTCACCAAGTTCTTCATTAGTTAAATAAGATTCTTGTGCAATTAACCATGTTTCAGCAATAGCTGCATCACGTGCAAATTGATAAACTTCTAAAATAAGTTGTAAATATTCCCAACGTTCATTCCATGTATCATCAACATGATCACGTAACATAGATAATTGTATACATTTATCTTTTACTTCAGATGAACGTGCATGACGGCGGTTAATTAAATCTTTACCTAAAAGAAAAAATAATAATAATAAATAGAAGAATTTGTTAGAGATAAGTACAATCACATTTTTATTTTAAAATAGATCATCTTTGAAAAACATTCAACGAAATAGATAAATGATTCTGTTTGCTATACATCGAAATATGATTTAGTTTGAATGCTTTGGGAAGATGAGAGGTTTAAAAGTAATAATTTTGTCTTATATACTTAGGGCATAAAAAAATTAGTAGCGAACGGATTTTAATTCTTTATGAAAAGCCTCAAGAAACTTTCTCTCTCTGATAATAAGAACAACATTCTACATATCTGTGATATTTACTCATTCTTCAACTAACATTATAATAATAAAATTTCGATAGGAACCGTTTGTTATGATATATGATGATAATATATCATAACATATTTTGTCTTCGATGTGTATCTCCTTTCCTCTAATGCTCAGCTGTCTATACATATTAGGATATACAAAGGAAAATTGTAACGGTAGAACGTGAATTCAGCTTAACCAAAAACTTCATGAACTTGTTCCTGTATTTCTTTTTGGTTCTACTCACACTATCTTTTCTGTACACAAATATGTATAGACAGCTAAGTATTAGAGAAAATGAGATAATAGAGTTGACAAGTCCGGATTTCCTCGAGTTCGAATACCAATTAGATATGTATGGGATCGATTTCAATCCGGATTTCGGTGAGCAGGACAACGAGAAAGAGAAGTTGCTGGGATCGACATCGAGACTACGAGAAAAAAGTTGTCCCGACCGGAGCTAAAGATTACAGTTAAATGTTTTATGATTATAAACGAATTATCATATCAATCAGAACATAATTCAAGAGAAATAATCTAACAATCTGTTAGTCATCGACTAAATTAATCAAAATCACGAGTAGTGGAAAAATACTTTTAAATGTGATACTCATAAGTTCTCAAATAGTTTTCTCTAAATCCGGACCTAGACTATGAGCAGAATCAAGACTATGACTCAGAGTTGAAACCGGTCCAAACTGTCAGACCCGCTGGGTGGTTGTCGGTTCAGAAAAAATTTGAAATCGACTAGTTTTTTGTCAGTTGAAAACTTGTTTCTCATTCAAGTGCTGTCTTGACCATCAGACCTTATTTTTCTATCGTTCCTGTTTATATTATGCGTTACGAAAGATCAGGTACTCGTTAATCAGTTGAAGTACTCTTCAAAAAAAGCTGTTCACAGTGTCGTTTTTGCACCAGTCTCGAAAATTTTTTCAATCACTCGGATCGGACTGATTCCAACTCTGCTATGACCGAGACCATGGCCACAACCATGACTGGAGCGGGACTAAAAAGCTTGATTCCAGACATCTCCAGTATCGATTCTTCAAGTACGAGTACGTACTTCCACTTGCTCAGTTCTGAAAGAGAACATCAAGAAGAGGATACACATCAAAGACAATATGTGATCTAATATTACCGTCATATATCATAACAAACAGCTCTTATCGAAATTTTATTATTATGATGTTAGTTGAAAATATTATTAAATATTAGAGAAATGTAGAACATTGTTTTTACTATCAGACTATATAGAGAAAAAGTTTTTCTTAAACTTTTTTATAAGAAAATAAAATTCGTTCATCACTATTTTTAATATGCTCTAAATAAATTATTCATATTAATTAAAATTAAACAAGTTCATATTAAATAACTCACCTAAATTAATACACATAATAAAATTTTCTTGTCTAGCATCAATTTCTGCTTTTAAACTTTGATGATTATTCATTAATAAATCTACTCCACTAACATCATGTGGTTTATCACTATTATTCATTTGTCTAATCATAACATCCATCCATAAATGTAAATCTCTAGCTAAACCAAAAAATCTATGTAAATCTTCATAATCATTTAATAAACGTTTTCGTTGATCAACAAATTGTTGTAATAATTTCCATTGCGTTAAAACATCAATTTCTTTTTGTTTTATTTCAGCTTCTTTTTCACCAGCATAACGTCCATTTAAACGTTTTGATTCTTGTTGTATACGTTGTATATCTTGTGCTAATAAAACTAATTCAGTTTCAAATTGTTGATGTTTACGTAATAATTGTTGTACACTTTGCTGATCACGACCAATTTCATCTGGTATAGAATTTTTACGTTCTTGCATTGTTAATAAAATTTCTTTACAATCATGTAAAAATTTTTGTAATTCCCATGATGCTTTTAATGATTGTAAACGTGTTTCAATTAATTCTAATAAATCTTGATATGATTCATTTAATGAATCTTTTAATTCAGCTATTTGTGCTGAATCAATATGACCATTTGATATTAAATGATCAATCATATTATTTGCATATTGTAAACGTTCATTACCAATTTGTTGTGTTTCTTGTTCAAATGCTACAAAACGATCAAGTAACATAGATACATGTTCAAAATCTTGTCCAAGCTCATGTGAACCAGCTATTAATTCTCTATCTGATATCCATTGTTCAAGATCATCAATTTCTTTATGTAAACGATAAAGTTTTAATGTTTCATCTAATTGTTGTCGTCGTTCAATAGATAAATCTTTTAAGCTAGCATATAATTTGTCTAATTGTGTTTGTCGTTTATTAATTAAATCATTATGTTCATTAATAAAATCATCAGATAAACTTGATTGATTTAAGTTATCTAATAAATAAATAGTATTTATTTGATCGAAAGAAAAAATGGCGAACTGAAAAAAAAATGTCAAAGGGATTCAAGGGTGTAGATGTGAGTGTCGGTGTGGAGTAAAGCCCGTTAGACAGAACCCGATCCTTCTCAGGTCCAGTTTCGCGTCTGAAAATTCTCTGTCTACCGAGTCCGAGTCTGATCCGACAATTGCTACTCTAAAAGTAACACCCCATTTTTATACGATCACCATCACGATATTCTGAGAGAAGTGTAGAATGTACTAGTTGTTGAATCTAAATTAGCGAAAAACAAAGTATCGCGTGTCTTTTGAACCAGTATTAAGATGGATTAAAAAATTTTATTGAGAATATTATGAATACAGATCGATTCCGGATCCGAAAAAGTCTAATCAACTGGGTCCGGACTCGAAAAAACTTAATGAACCGGGTCCAGGTTCAGATTTGGGTCCGAATTCGGACCCAAATTCTGGTCCCGGTCCGGATTCAGGTCCAGGTGTAGATCCGAGTTTGGGTCCGAGAAAACTTAACGAGCCAGGTTGAGGTTTGAAAAAAATTCAATGAATCAGACCCGAGTCCGAAAATTTTGGACCCGACGAGCTCTAGTGTGGGATGTGCATGTGAATATTATTCTTCTCCTCATGCCTAGCCTTTTACGCACACTCATCATCTCACACCCCATCCTTAACAGAGTCACTAAATGACATTTAGAACACTTTTGTTTTCCCTATTTTTTCTCTCGACGAAATTGATACATACCTAGTAAATTTTTTGCACGTTCATTTAATTCATGAAGTATATGACTATAATTTTCAATTGTTTGATCGATTGTTTGTTGTTTACGTATAAATGTTTGTGTTGCTAATTCATCTTTACCACGTTCTTCACTCATCATATATAATTCTTGTTCACCTAACCATGCTTCAGCATCACTTAAATCATAATAATATTGATAGAGATTTTCTAATAATTCAATTTGTTGTCGACGTTGTTTTATTGTTTGTTTTAAATCATTATAATTAACTGTTAATTGTTCTAAACGTTGTTGAAATTCATTTGCACGTGATGGATAATCTTGACTTATACGTTCGCATTCATTATTTAAATGTTCTAATAAACGTTGTTCATGATTTTCAATTTCTTTCAATAATGTTTCATTTTTACGTTTTAATAATTTAATATTCATTAATGTTTGTTGTTTATTATTAAATATTAAATCTGAATATGTTTGTAATAAATGACGTTTTTCACTTAACCATATTTGTTCATCTTCAATATCACGTAGATATTGATGTAAATGTTTTTGTTGTTCTAAACGTAATTTTTTTTGTTCTAATGGTAATAAAAGTTTAGAAAATTTTTCTTCAACTTGTAAACGTTTTGTATCAATTTCATCAGATTTTTCTGGTTCTATTTGTTTTAATTTTTCAGCTTGTGTACGTAATTCATCAACTTGTTGTTGACGTTTTGATAATTCTTCTTCAATAGTTGTTTGTTTAAGTAATAAAAGATTTGTTGCTGTTAAATTATTTTCTACTGGTTCAAGTGTTGGTGTTGTTGTTGAAATTTGTCCTTCAGTTAAATCTGTTGGTGTTGGTTCACCAGCATATAAATGTTTTTCAATATTAGACATAAATTCATCAAGATTTGTTATAGATTGTTGAAATAATTTTGAACGATTAGCATCAAATAAACGTTCACCTTTTTCACGTGTTATTTCTTCTAATTTAATCCATAAATCATCTAATTCATTAATACGTTGATCAATTAAATTTGTATCAATTTGTTGATAATTTTCTGATTTTAATTGTTCAGCATTTTGTTTTAATGAAAGTAAACGTTCTTTATTAGAATTTATTTCGGCTTGAAATGCTTGATGACGAAGATATTTTGTATGAATATTAGCTGTATCACGATATGCATCATCTTGTGCTTGTAAAGTTTTCATATCAAGCCATTCTTTAAGATCATCACAATCTTGAATAAATTGAAAATATTTAAGTGATTCTTGAAGTTTATCATTCATTTCAAGTGCAAATTGACGATTAGCAGCATAACGATCATTTATAATTGAAGCACGAGATAGAATACGATCACCTAAAATTATATAGATTTTTTTTTTCATTTAAGGTAAATTTTAATTAATTATATTCGACCAGAAATTGTTCGAAATAATAATTTGTATAAATGATTTTTATTTATATTATGTTCATGTTTAGTAAGAAGAAAGAGGGACCTGACGCAGAGTTCTCGCTTAGGTTCTCCATATACATTAACTAATCGTAAAAGCAAGCGTATGTCATAAGGTAGTTACCATATTATTGGACCGGGGAGATTCGGGGCAAATAGTCGTTAGTAACTTGTTCAGGGTTGTTTCATCGCTGGTGATAATAAGATTCGAACAATGTAGTCAATCGATTATGTCTAGTAAATATGAATAGTTTTGTTCAAGTTGTTTATTCTAAACTTGTTATTAATAAATCAACAAAATCTCCATGATTAATTTTTAATAAATTTATATTTGAGAAAGATTAGAATTATGTTAAGTTACTTTTGGAAAGGACAACATATAATCAGCAACTATAGCTAGTTTATACATGCATCGTTAACAGATGAAAAAGAAAGAATATGTAAAAAATTAAACTATATTGTATGTTCTTTTTTCTTAGAACTATCAAATGACTATAGAAAAAACCGCAGTAAACATTTAAAGCAAATGTCCTAGGTTTGGATCAAATTGAAATTCATTATAAGCATTATTCTTATTGCTCATGAAACTATAGGTGCAAGCCGATGCCTTAATAGGTGGCGGCTATAAAGACCTTAGGCTTTGACGACGCTGCGTTTGAAGCGTTGGCACATACGAAGACCTTAAACTTCGGCGACGATGCGGTTGGATCACCTGAGCGCCGCTTGCTACTGAAGACCTTAGGCTTCAGTGGCGGTATGGTTGGATCGCTTGAGCGCCAACGGCTATGAAAATTTTAGACTGCAGTGGCGAAGCGATTGGATCGCCTGAGCACCGACGGCAGTGGTTCTGCTAATCAGCATGCACTCCTAAAAGTAACAATTAATGCAAATTCCTAGAGAAGTGTCACTTTACTTTTCATCGATTAAAATATATTTCGGGAAGATCCGAAATTTCTATTCAGAATCCACATTGAAAGCGTTTTTTAACTGTCTAATGATTTTATATCGCATTGTTTCTTAAAGGCACGACATGATAGAAATTTTTTTTTGAACATTCCGTTAGAAAGCGCTTTCAATGAAGATTTTTCTGAAAAGTTTTTTAACCGATAAAAAAATGAAGCGACATTTACATCATCCATTATCCGAATTGTATTTCATTTACTACAAGCAATAATTTCCTTTATGAAAACCATATTTTGCTAATAAATCCATAACCAACAAATAGGATACAACCAAATTTTTATACCATGTAAATGTTAACATGAATTTTCAATTCAATAATTTATTTTATAAATAAAAACTTACCTAAATAATGATTTTCTTGACATAAACGTTGAGCAAATGAACAAACACCTTGTATTTTATCTTCATTAGCTGACATTGTTGTAACAAAATCTTCATGTTTTTTAATTAACATTTCAACATCATCAAGTGATCTTGGTTGTTGTTCACGTTCACGTGCTAAATAAGCTTCTTGATGATTTAATAAAATTTCAGCTTGATTTGAATCTCTAACAAACATTTGATATTGCATAGCTTCAGTTAACATATTTTTTTTTTGATGCCACATTTGATCAAGTTCATTCCAACCATCATCAAGTGCATTTAAACGTTCACGTAAAAATATATATTGTGGATCTGTTGTATCAGCATCACGTATAACAGAATGACCATATTCTTTCATTTGTGCATAATCTGGACCATAACGATCAATTTCCTCTTTTATTGTTTGATGTTGATTTAATAATTGTTCAGCTTCACTTAATGTATTTGGTATATCTTCACTAGCAACTAATGTTTGTGTACGTGTTAACCATGCTGAAAAATGATCAAGATCACGAAGAAATTTTTGTAATTCAGCTGCTTCACCCATGGATTCTTCACGACGACGTAAAATTTCTTTTAATTCATACCAAACAGAATTTATTTGATTTACTTTATTATTTATATCTTTTGCTTCCTCAGGATGATCTTTTTCAAGTTTTGATGCTTCTGATTCAAGTTGATCAAGTTTTGATTGTATAGCAGCCATATCACGTTCTAAACCACTTAAACGACGTTGCATTGTCATAACACCACCAAGATCACGACCTTAAATAAAAATTGATATTTTTTGTTTTCTTAATTAAAACAAAATATATAAATTAATTTATAATGTACAAAGTTTTGAACACACTGTATTGAAGGTTCATATTTAAGTTTATTTGGAATAGAGCTCAATAGTTTGAAAATATTAGATTTGCACTAATAATATTTCGAAATAGTTCGTCTTTAAAATAATGTGAGAAATAAAAAAAACGGTATTCTTTACAGTAGAATTGCAAAGCATATATGATGTGACTGCAAAATTTTATAAACTTAATCTAAGTTCTCGGCATAAAAATAAGAATTTAAAAAAGAAAGAACTTTGTCACGCACTGCAATCTGACATACTCGTTTGTGTCTGTTGCATATCTTTCGAAAACGTCGTAATATAGAGCGAAAAATTTTAGCATATTCTGAAAACTTCCTCGGAATTCAATGTACCTAATCCAAAGAGTGGCAGGATTGCAGAGGTGCTGAGCGCCTCGTAATATTTTAAAACTTGTTGATAATGACAGTCCCACAGGAGGTCTGAGGAAAACTCACGTGGGAAGTCCTGCAACAGATTAATCATTTTTAAGTGCATCATGTAGACCTTAATGAGCTATGAGTACTTTGAAAAGAGCTCGCCATCCCTATCTTATTACTACGGAAACACATATACACCGGCACATTGGATTCTCTTATTTCAAGATAGGAGCAAACTGAAACTTTCACAAGAAATTATTCTCAGTAAAACCTATCTATATGCAAAGTTTCAAATTGAAATTCAAAAAACAAATTTTCCTAATGTTTCTGAGAGGATCATGGCATTTTGCTAAAAAATATCGTAAAAATGTAGTATCTCCGCAGTAATAAGCTGAGGACCTGAACTCTTTTCAGAGTGTTCACAGCTCATTAGGATCTACATGATGTACTCAAAACGATTAATCACTTTATCGACTTTCCACGTCAGCTTCCCTGATGATGGATCATTTCCAGGTGATCCGCTCTGTTTGTCTCTCTATTTTGCCTATACGTAGGAAGTGACTAGAGTAGTGTAACCTTCAAAGGATTCCTGCCCATGTTTAGATTTGGCCGAGATAGCGGTTTTTTAGTGAATTCCCGTTGTAGAAACCCAGTTTTCGAAAAAAAAATTGTATTTTAGAATTTCGATCTGAAAATTTGTACAAATGAAGTTCTGGTTTACACCATCTCATGTACAAAATTTCAAGTCGAAATTCTAAGATACGATTTTTTTTCGAAAACTGGGTTCCTACGACGGGAATTCAATAAAAAGCCGCTATCTCAGCCAAATCTAAACATGATCAGGAATCCTTTGAATGTTACACTACTCTAGTCACCCCCTACATATGGACAAAATACGGAGACAAACAGAGTGGATCACCTAGGAATGTTCCCTCGTGAGTAAAAATCCAGACGCGCTGTTATACTCAAGATCGACTTGTAAGAGTGGACTAAATTTGTTAAGCTCTATAGTTTTCGATATTCCATAGTTACATATTTTTGTTCATTAAGCTTATTTCAATAATACTAGATAATTGATCGATCTATTAATACAATTATATATATATATATTAAATCCTTAAGATTTTCAATAAAATATCGATAAATTACATTCTGTTAAATGAAATTTGAAAATATTATACCTAAATCTTCAGTTGATTGTACAATACGAATTTTATCTTGTATCCATGATATTGTTTCATTACATTCAATATGAAATGTTTGTACACCAAATGTTGAACTTAAATCATCACGCTTTTTATCAACTAAACGTCTTAATTGTGCCCAATTATGATTTAATTTATTAATACGATCTAATATTTCTTGTGAATTAGGATGATCATTTTGTACTAATGTACGTGCTTGATGACCAACAATAGCAACTTTTGATGCTGTTGAATTCATATCACGTTCAAAACCATCAAAACGATGTTTAATTACTTCTAATTCTTCGATATCATTAACTTGTGTTGGATCTAATGTTGCTAAAAATCTTTCTTTTTCTTCAATCCATGCTTCAACATTATCAGCATCAGCTAATAAACGAAATAATGATATAGCATCATGTAATTTTTGTTTACGTAATTTTGATAATTCAAGTAATTCTGTATAACGACGTTCAATTGATTGAAGACGTTGTTGAACATCAGGTGAATTTTGTTGTTCATTAGTTAAAATTTGTAGATTTGTTCGTTTTAAATTATCAATTGTTTGACGATAATTATCTAATATATCTTGTGTATCTTTATGTTTTTTTAATAATGTTTGTGCTGATAATTCATCACGACCAATATCTTCACTTGATACTAATTTTAACATATCAAGCATCCATGTATCAATATCATCAGCATCAGAAAAAAATTGATAATAATCATGTGTTTGATTTAATTTTTCAACACGATTTGATGACATTTGTATTAAATTATCCCATTTTAATTTAAGCATATCTAAACGTTCATTAACTTTTCTTGATGCAAAATGTCCTTGTTTTATCATTGAATCGCCTTGATTTGTTAATGTTTCAAGTTGACCATATCTAATCATAAATAGAATATTATTATTATTATTAAGATATAGTATTAAAGTTTTCTAAAAATCAATCAAAACTATAATTGAAAATTTAGATTATGTGAGACACGACAGTTAGGGAACTGCGGATCTACGGTTTTGTAGATCCGGACTCGACAGATCAAGATCCAGATCCAGCCAGAATCTGAAAAATTCCAACCTGGATCCTGGTCGAATCCAACAAATCAAGATTCAGACGTTGGCCAGACCTAACAGACTAAGGTTCGAACCCGATCGACCAAGGTTCAAATCCAAGCCGGATCCGAAAAATTCCAACTCGGATCCTGGCAGAGTCTGATAGATCAAGATTCAGGCCTTACTTGGACCCAACAGATCAAGATCCGAATCCAAAAACTCACAACCCGGACCTTGACTGGGTTGGACAGATCAAGATTCGAACCTTGCCTGAATCTGACATATCAAGACCAGGACCCGGTCGAACCATACTTTGATACTCTCAATGAAATTTTCTAATCAAAACTGAGTAGTCGCCCCGAACATACGAGCTACTTTTCTGTGTTCTCTGGATAGTGCATTCTATTCATTTCTCTAATGATTAGAACCTATCGAGTTCAAAATTTTTCAGAGCCGAACTTGACCGTATTCAGATTCGAGACCAACCCGTCGGTTCTAATGAAAGTAATATAAATTTTTTGTTTTTTTTACCTTGCATTCATATCATTTTCAACTAATTTATGTTTTCCAATTAAACTCTCAGTTGTATTAACATCATGACCCATATCAGGTGATGTCATAGTTTGTTGTTTTTCATCAATCCATAATTCTGCATCACCAATATCAGAATAAAATTTTGATAAAAGTTTTGCTTGTTCAAGTAATTCACGGCGTTTACGTGCTAATTCAATTAATTCTTCATAAGATTTTTGCAAATTATGTATACGCATTTCAATTTCTTCTGGTGTTGCTGGACGATAACCATCAATATTAACATCAGGATTAAGATATTCATCAGCATCAGTTATAGCACGTTTTAAACGTTCATCAATAATATATATATCAGCTTCAATTAATGAATGTCGTTGAAGTAAATCATCAGCTGACATAACATATTTTTCAATATCATCTGATTTTAATCGCCATTTTAAATCACTTATCCATTCAAATATATATTGCATTTCCTAAAAATAATCAAATAAAATTTTAATTATTTAAAACAAAAATCAAATAATTTTACTTGAAAAACGCGTTGTAAATTATAAGCAAGTTCAAGACATTGTCGACGTTTAGTAACTAAACTAATTAAATATTCCCAATGCATTTCAACATTTTTTTTTCGTGCTTCAATTGTTGCATAATCATGATAATCTTCTGTTTTAAGTTCATTTGCAATAGCCATTATATTTTGAAGACGTTCTTCAAATGCAGCTATATCAGTTTGTATGGCTTCTTGTTTTTTAAATGCTGCTTCAACAGAAGCTAAATCTGTACCAAATTGATCACTAAAAACAAAGACAAATTATTAATTTATTGTAGTTGAATAAGAATATATCTTGCAAATATAGAGAAATGTCAAAAAACAGTTTTAGACATTTATTACAAACAATAAAAAGAAAATCAAGAGATATAAGATTGAGCCTATGATCATCTTTCTTTGTACAAGAAATGCTCTTGTGTAATGTTCATTTCAAACAGTACCTCTGATAGAAACTGATCTGTCAGAAAAATAACACTAGTTCAAAAAGATAAGTTCATTGATTTTTAACACATTCAACCCGATGAGACCCACCGGTGGGACGCACTACATGGTGGCCCAAAAGTCTCTTTAGCATAGAAAAACTTGAATATCTATGCCATATTTTGACTAAAGGAGCTGATTCTTTTACCACTAATAAAGGAATATTCATAGCTCAGATCTATAAGAGAAACGTTGACAAAAGCTGATTTTGAAATATTACAATTGCCATGAATAAAGAGTCGGAACTTTTGACGAATTACGAAAAAACAATATCCATATCGTCTCGAATGTGTTAATTAAAATATGATTTAGATTTAGTCTGATAGAATACATTTGGCAACTCTAAATTAATTATAGTCTCATTAAAAAAAAATAAGCAATAAAATACATAATGAATATTATCATATATTTAGTCACATTTCTGGCTAAGAACTATACATCAGAATTCGAATTCAAACGTTACATTATTTGTTCATGCGCGAGAATCATTCAGAATACAAACGATTCCAATTGATCGATTATTGTTTGATTTGTTATTTTATACTAAAGTCTGTAATAATAATAATAATAATAATACGAAAAGAATGTTTCTTTTTCTTAACCTACAATACAGTGAAACCTCTGTAATGTAGGGATCAATTGCAAACCACCTACAAGTGTTTATTATCGAATGAGTTGCAGTTTGTTTTTATTCAATTGTAATCGCTTTTTGATTAAATAAAGTAATCTTTTTTTAATCAGAGGTAAATCAATACATGTTAACATAATAACGATGAGATCTTACATCAAGCACTGTGGCTGTCGTCTAATATTTTTTTTCTTCTTTTTGAATATACACAATTAGTCCATTTCTTTGTTTATATATATCCTATGATTGTTTATCATAATATAATTTTTTTTCCTCGTTCTGCGGGTGAGTGATAGGACCATATGTTGTTCACATGACAGAGGTTGTTATTACTCATAGGATTAGAAATAAGCGTCCACTGTTCAGCATAAGGTGATGCTCATTATAGGAGACAGTACAACTGATCAAGCTTGAATTTTTATCATATATTTAAGATTATTGTATTTATCTGATGAGTTAATGGTTCCCGTAAATCTAGGTAGGAAAATCTAAACTGACAACAGCTAATGTGAATCTCATTGGTAGAAATTTCAATCCTACTCAACAAAGTTAGATGAGAATCGTAAGTAATCAAGATGTCACAGTAAAAATTCACTTAAAAATCATTTTCCCTCGAACACGGTATGTCTTTATTTTCATTAGTAATTTTATTAAATTATTATGATTACCTTGCAACAAGTTTTTCACTATCAGTTAACCATTTTTCTCTTAAGCCAGCTTTACGATTAAATTTTGTTGCTAATTGTTCTAAACGTTCTTGTCGAAGAATTTCTTCACGTAATGCTAATTCTCGTTCATGTTCAGCACGTTCAAGATTTTCCCATGAACGATTTATATCTGATATCATTTTTCCTTCACGTGGTTGATATGGTATTTGTTGATTAGCACGTTCTTTACTTTGTAATGTAAATAATAATACTTCTAAATTTCCTTTATCAGCAAATCGTGCTGGTTTATCAATAACACGATAACGATTAAATTCAACAAGTTTTTCATGTACACGTATAAGTGAATTTGGAAATTGTCGATCATTTAAAACACGTATTGTTTGTTCAATCCAAGCTAATAAATCATTTACTAAACGTTCATATTCATTAGCCATTTTTTCTGAATCAAGTGCTGAACCAATAACTTTAGCTAAACGTCTACCTTGTACATTATCATTTTTCATTTTTGAAAAATAATGATATAATGTAACAATATATGTTATTACAGATTTTTCATCAACATATTCAACATTAACATCTTCAGGATCAAGTAATCGACTTATACCTAAACGTTTTTCACATATATCAAATGCTAATTGTAAATTATGATTTGGATTATCTTTTGTTAATAATTTAAATTGTGGTATAAGATCAGGACGATGTTTATGTATTAAAGCACAAAATGCTAAACCATCTTTCCATGATGTTGTAAAATTTCGTACATTGACATTTGGATAATCAGCTGTTTTCATTTGACACCAAAGTAATAAAGCATCTTTAGCTGATTTAGTTTCTGTTGATTCATATTCTTCAATTGTTATATCTTGAATTTGAAAACGAAGTATTATTGTCCATATAAGACCAAGAATTAAAGATGAATTTCCATCAACAATATCATGAGCACTAAATAAAAATAATAATTTACATTGT
>CAJNOL010000477.1:120530-133014 GCA_905250125.1 Rotaria sordida
TAATCTTAATGTATTTTGTACCTCCCTATGCTTATTGAGTAATAGATAAAATAGATTTGATACTTGACGATGAGTTAAATCCCATTAGACATTACTTGGGTAACCCGATACAAACAAGATTCTTAGATTTTTAGTGATTAATAGTGTAAGTTTGTTTGGATTTAATTGTTGTTATTGATATCTTGTGTCCACCTGATTGAATGATGATTGTTGAAAAATAACTTATTAGCGGTATGAAATTATAGGCATCATTCTGCATTTCATATGGTATAAAAGAAAAATTAATCAATTTAAGATATTCATGTACATCATCGAGATACGTTAAAATTAGATATAGTTATTCACTCTTAACAAGATCCTTTGTGGTGTCTAACTTACAAATTTACATACTTATAGAACTTGCACACCACTATAAATTTTAAATTTGTACGCTTGTCCATCTGTTGGAATTATGCGATGATACCAATAATGTCATTTTACACAGACATAATGATATCAAAATTAAATTGTTTTGATTATTTCGAATATGTAGACAATATCTAAGAATGATGCATTGTTTTTATATTCACTATGAATGCAAATGCCAACGACTTTATCAGTTTTTGATATGTAGTTCTAGTATTCTATTTAGTTCTTTATTTTAGATCTGTCATATATGAAATGGGATTTCTTCAATTTGTTACTCATATTTTGCCATAGAATGTATTTTCTTTGTGTGATATGCAGAAGCCATGTGTTCACAAGTTTGTATTCCCATATTGATATTGATTCTTAAAGTAATTTCTTATCGTAAAAATAAACTTTTTTTTTAATAGATTTCAACTTCCAGACGTTGTTTATACGACTAAATGGAATAAAAATAATGTTTTACTAAGGAGAAGATGATGAGTCATGTGTTTTTAGAATGATTCGTATTCTTTTTGCATTTAGAGATTTATTTTTGCATTAGTAATATTCCTACTCTTTTCCCAAAAGTATTCATAGCATTATCTTAGACTTTCATCGTGTAATGAAAATAAAGAAATAGTCGATTGTTTTACAGCAGAAACAGTTCTTGTTTGTGATCATGAAAGATTTAGGGAAGTCTTCTGATAACATCAGTATTATTATTATTATTATTATTCGTAGAAAAAGAGCAATGTGAAACGAGAAGAATACATCGCTTGAAATCAATTTATTTTATGTCTGTAATAGTGTCTTCTTTGTTTAACATTATAAGAAATATCACGAAAAATGTCGGAGTCTTTACGCTATTAAGTAAAGAATGTATTATCATTTGAAAGTTCCAGTAAAGGAGAAACTCTAATATTTCTTGGATCTTATATCGATTGCAATTTGATATATGATGGTATAAGTGAACCATTGGTGTGACTGGCTGATTGTTCGTAATTAGAAATGCGACTTCATGTATCATAGTTAAGACCAATGAAACCGATCAGCATGTGATGAGCCGAAGACAGTGCTTCTACTTTTTTGGTGTAATTCAAACTGTCCACCACATGAATCGATATCGATATCAGACAAGTAGTCATCACTATATAAACTCTTGTTGTATAATATAGAAAATGATAAATACTTAGTGCCTTCAATATCATGGTTGCATCTCCAATTTTGTTCTATTCGATCCAACAATTCATGTCTACTCTACAACAAATGATCATTGTACTAAATAAGAATATACCGATACTTACATTGGAAAAGATTTAACTAATAAGAATCGAAAATATCATAGATGGAACATGCATTAACGACTAGCTAATCTGATGACCAAGTCATTAAATTCCTGACGATCTTTCGAGTGGTTACCTTCATTTCTATTCATTTGGTATGTTAAAACTTAGAGACATTCTCTGATTTATCTTTTGATAGTATACAGCAGATTCTGCGTGTACCACTAGAAAATCATAGACCCGAAAACTCAATTATATATCCTTAGCTCAATTCACTTATCTTCATTCGACCTTACTCTGTACATTTGATACTGAAATAAAATCTGCATTTCAGAAGAACAAAACCAATACAACTTGAAAAATGAGTTTTGAATGCAGCTGACTTATGCGTAATTATTTGTCGAAATTAAAACAAAGAAAATTGAATTGACATTAATGCGTTCCTAATAATGAAAAATCATCAATGTTTTTTCATGTATTCTGTCATTTAATTTTTTTTTACTCGTCTATAACTCAAAACAAATTGATTTTACGAGAAGATTTCATATTTATTCTTCATCATTTATTCTGTTAAATCACCTCAATATAATGCATAATATTGAATTTCACATTGACTAAATGTGTAGTTTCATTATTCCCTTATACTAAAAGTACTTTCATGAATTTTTGTAAGCAATATATGACACTTTATGTCATACATCTTTTCCAAACTTCATCTTCTCTGTTTGGTTTATTCTGATCTTTTCCTACAATAAAATTCTTTCAAAAACTTTCATAAAAGTATCTATGAGGTAATTTGGTGAATTTATCAATTGTTTTAAATAGTATATTACAAAATAAAATCAGAGATTTTGTGTTTCATGTACATTATCTACTAAATCATTATCAATAGTTTCAATCTTGAATTATCCATTTTTCTGCGAATGTTACTTTAAAATTGTTACATGGTACGTACGTTTATTGAATGATGTTAATTTCGAAAATTGACATTCTTTTAAGAAGTTATTTGTATATGCTAGAGATAATTAGAATAAAATCGATAATAATCATCTTTTATAAAAAGAAAAATTACAAAAAAAAAAACATTATTTAGTACAAATAATTTATCAATATACTATTTTACGAAACAGTATATAGATTATCGCTCGTCTTTAATTTTCAATTAGTATCATAATACTCTTTGCTTGTAATATATTTTATGTTTTCGAATAAATAAATATTCAAACTTATTTGCTCGTGTCTTGGTTGAAAACTCTCATCTCTAAGTTAATAATGAGTTGTCATGAATGATTCTATCATCATTTCCTCATTGTCTATCCAACAATTAACAATTACATTGAACAAAAGTATCTACTTCGAAAACAAACACACAAAAATAATTCATATTTCCTATATAAATTCTTGAATCGTTTTCTTTCATCTGTATTCTATTTCGACTAGTGAAATCGATCGATTAGGACAGTGTAAAGCGATGAAATTCTAACGTATTTTTATCACAACAGATTTTACTAACGTTCAAATAAGTTAAATTTCAAATTCTTTACTTATGTTTATCAACAATGGCCTCAATTTTAATTCAATTATGACTGCTCATTCCAGCAATTGTCACAATCATTAAAAAGCATGTGAGAAATGAATAACGAATAATTTGTATTTACGCAATATATTAAAACGGATGGAACAAACACTGGAAAAGTGCAGAATCTATATAAGAATCCAAACAGTACACAAATCATTCTGTATACATCAATCACATTCACGGATCTATACTAGTAATAAATGCAGCTAGTCACTAATCCATAGTTTAGACTACATTACATATTCTAATGATTCTTTTCTCAGATGCTAAAGCTCTACATCGGCTTGCATACCAGCAGGATATTCGCTCATCAATAATCAAACGCGTTGCATTGATTTTTGAAATCGAAACGAAATATTCATTCAAATGTTTAATACATTAAATCCATCGACTCCTGAATGACAAGCCGATTTTGATTATTTAATAGATTGTATTTGTTCTAAACAGTATTCTTTTTTTAGATTTTGTTTTAAGCACTAATTGATTTCTACATGTGCATTATTAAACCGTTGTTAGCAACAGTGCCACATCGAATAATGTATTCTATGCACCTAGATCAGCTCGTTTAACTCATAATGTTATCATTATATTAGAGAAAAAAAGCATTTGTCTTAAATAATAATCTTATTGTTTATTTTCAATTAGATCAGAAGTTTTGGAATTGCTACATCTGTGATCCAGATCTTTCAAGTGCCACAACAATAACTTCATTAACAACTGATAATCCCATAAAATGACTGACAAGGAAACTTCGCCAGACGCCCTTCTTAGATTTCAATGGTTTTTTTTTACCTATAGGTACAATATAGTGTCTTAGTAATAACCTTTAAAGGATTTGAGTTCCTATCTTT
Source organism: Rotaria sordida (assembly GCA_905250125.1). Classification (NCBI taxonomy): domain Eukaryota; kingdom Metazoa; phylum Rotifera; class Eurotatoria; order Philodinida; family Philodinidae; genus Rotaria; species Rotaria sordida. The sequence goes on from CAJNOL010000477.1 coordinate 124,631, forward strand.
TCCTCCAAAGGTTATGAATATTTTTGTTCTTACCCTTCTATTGCATAACATGCAATATTAAAAAATTCGTCAGTCAATTGCAATGCAAGCTAAACATCAGGAAATTATTTTTCTCGTGTTACTCGATACCTATTATATTGACAAGAGTTTTTATATTGTTTCGGAGTTGTGTTATTATTCGATAGTGGTCTACTCACTGTACATTTGCTATTTTCGTTTTCTACTTTACTGTTATTAATCATCTTCTATTATATATGACGTATATTTCTAGGTTTTTCCAATTTTGTCTATAACACATACTCTTGAATCTTTTCTCTAACAGGTATTTTTCTGTCCTTCACTATATGTATTGTAATCAGTTGTCTACATTGATCCATGAAATTCTTCTCCTCTTCCTTTTGCTGTCATCGAATGGCGTATGTTTCATTGGATCATCAAAGCTATCATCACATATATATATAGCCACCTATCTTCAATGAAAGATGTGATAAAGAGTATGCGATAATTGACGTTATCATTGTTTTCCTTTTTTCTTGTATTTTTCTTTTCATTCTATATCTCTGTAAAGGATTCACATCCTAATCTTATCTATCCAATAACAATAGAAAAATGATTTCTACAAACATGTATAATCAATCATAGTAGAAATGGACCTCTTTACGATAGACAGTGTACTTTATAGTCTTTCTTCAGTAAACGAAATTCTATAGTCTGACAAGAAACAGAAAGTAAAACATTGACAATTCTGTCAATATAATAAATATCAAACAGGACTAGGAAAATAATTTTTTGACTATTAGTTTGCATTGTGATTGACTAATGAGTTTTTTAATATTGTATGTTATGTACTAGAGAGACAGAATAAAAATATTCATAACTTTTAAAGAAAGAAATAGGAAATGAAATCCTTGATGAGGTTTTCACTACGACACTATATAGTATCTATAAACAATATATTATTGAAACCTGGAAGAAAACTTGAGGATATTCTCTCATAAGACTTATTTTTAGACTCAACCATGTAAAATGCACTTTGTCTGTATCAGTAGGAACAGCATGCGTTGACTACTACTCAGCATGCTATTTTAATAATGGCTGGTATTATTATGACAACTATTCCAATTACATAAGCAACAAGTGCTATTACAAGAACTAAAAATAAAAATTGAAATGATCTGTGATGAACGTCGTTCTTTTTTATTTTGTTTGAGAAAGGATAACCACATCAGATATTGATAACATACTTCAAATAAACATATTGAGTGTGCTTACTGTTTTTATCAAACATGACAAAATGTTTAATCAAAATCATCCTACTGAAAACGTTCGATAATGAAAAAGAAAAAAGATATATTACTAAAACTAGCGTAAAATACGTTGAACTTAATATGTTAATATATCAGTTCATCTTTACGTCTCAACTATGAATTTGAGCTATGATTTTTTTAAAAATCACGTACTATCTTAGAAATTTCCATGATCTATCAACAAATCTTAATGTTGACCAATCAATCAACTATTGTAGCTGACTAGACGATTTTTTTTCTCTCTGAATACTTCATCAATATCGTCGAAGAAAATAACCGATACTATCGAAAAACAGCTGACATTTTATTTCAGTTCATATAGGCAGAGATGTCGAGTTCTCTTTCTTTCTTTCTTATTTTTTTCTCCGGTCATCATGGTCGTCGGCGTCGGTGGTCGAATAGGAAAAGAAGTAAAACAAAAAATGCATACACATAGACAAACTAACATTATTCGGGCAATTCTCTTCTATCGTTGACCTCGTCGTTCATTTATAATATCCTCTAAATAAATAGTGTGTAGATATGTCGAATAATTCAGATAATAAAAATAATCAACAAGCAAATATGCGTTCAGTAAAATTACAAACAAATTTATGTATATCCCCATCATGTAATTTAATAAGTGAAGTTATTTGTCGTCATTGTTCACAACAATATTGTACATTATGTTTTATGTGTCATCGAAAAAATATACTTGATGATATGCGATCAATATATGAACAAATGGAAATAAATCGTCGTATAGGTGCTGCTGAAGTTATTACATTTATTGATAAACAAGCAAAAGATGCACATGATCAAGCTAAAAAACTTATTGATGATGCTATTGATCGAATTGTTCAAGCAAGTAAAAATATATATACATATATTGAAAATCGTCGACAAGCTAAAGTAAATATTTTATTTTACTAGAAAAACAAAATTCTTTTTTGTTTTATTTTTTTCTAAATTTTATTTAGCTTGGTCGATTAGATGAATGTTTAGAACAATTTGATAAAGATTCTGATTTACTTGAATCAAAATTAAAAAATGATATCTTTTTACCAGCTGATATTATGTTAAATTTACGTCATAAATATGCATATAATATGTTTGATAAAATAACTTCAATAATAGAAACAAAATCAACTGAATTACAACATAAAAATGAAATATTTTTTGATGATTATCGATATTATAAAGAATTAATTAATCTTCGACGAAAATGGGCATTTTTTCAAGCTGCATTAACAACAGTTTATTATCCTATGAAAAAAGATATTTCTTTAGATAAAATTCTTACTTTTCTTGAATATCGTCATGTAAGTTAAGAAACAAGAAAAAAACAAAGTCTTTTTGAAAATTTTTCTTCAGGATCGAGTATTGGATAATTATCGAGAATTTTTATCAACAAATGAAGATTCAAAAGGTAAATACAACCGTACCATACATCTTATTATCTTCTTTACATGAAATTTTTCTTTTAGAATTATCATTAAAACCAGCTGAAGATTTATTAAATGATTTAAGTTTTCTATCAAAAAAGCAATTATCAATAGAAGTAAGAAAGAAATTATACAGATAAGCATGAACAGGATCATTCGTTTTTTAGTCTTGGTCAGAGAAAAAAGTTTAGTCCAGATCTCGGTTGAAAAAAGAAAGTTGGCCTGGGCTTAGAAAAAAAACTGGCTCCAATCTAAAAAAACTGATTCCGGTCTTGGCCTGAAAAAAACTTCGTTCCCGATCTGAAAAACCTCACTCCCAATCCCTATTTCTGTGAAAAAAAACTTCGTTCCAATTCCGCCGAGACAATCTACTTCCAGCTTATTTTAATAGGAAATATTATTTGTCTTTAGTGTGATAATTTTTCCTATATTGATGAATGTGAAAATGAAATTGATATTGTTGAACAACAACAACAACCTAATCGGGAATCTATTGTTAAAAGTAGTGAAATCAAACAAGAAATTGAAATAACACCAAAAACTGATAGTGGTCATTGTGATGATGAAACAACTTCTAATGATAGTTGGCAAATTGAAAATGATGATTATGAAACACGATTTATTGAACTTAGTCAATCAATGAAAACACTTGAAAAACAATTTGAAGATGATCTTCGATTAGTTGTCAACAATGATCAGGCTAATTAAAATATTTGCTTTATATGATATTGACCAACAAACTTAATTCTCTTTTCTCTGATTTCTAATGCCTATGTTGTGTAATTTTTTTTTCTCCTCCCATGTTCTTTTTTTTTCTTCTTTAACAAATATTAAAATATTTCTTTTTTACATCGATGAAGAAAATAATGATGACATAATTAAAATAGGTGGTTCGTTTGATCATTGTTATTATTTTATGGAGGAGAAATTATTAAAATATTATAAACATTCATATTCAATAAAAAAAAAATTTTTAACCAGTAGAACATCTTTTATTCGACTTTATTATCATATGAATATGTAGATAAACAACAAGGAACTTTTTTCGTATAACTGCTTAGACATATTTAGAATTATGTGTAAAATCGCATCCTTGTATTATCTTACTATTTTCAATATGACCTTGAATCCTCTTGCGAAAGAAGGTCTCCAACTGATTCATGCCATTTTCAATGATATTTTGTCCATATGTCGAGAACAGTATTCTAAGAAAAATCCTAATAAATTTTGTGCCCATTGACCTTCCTTCGAAGGTTATGATCATTTTACTGATTTTTCCACTTAATACAAGGAATATAGAGAAAAATTGAACAATGGAATTTCAATCTGAAATTTTGCTCATATTAGCTCTTGTGATCATTAGAATATTCTCAAAGTTTTAGCAGAAAAAGTGTTTCCTTCCGGAGACATTGATTCTTAAAAACTTGTCTCATAATATATAAAGTCCTGAAAGATTGACTTTTTTTAAAATTGAATATCTGCAAAAGAAAACATTTTTTTCCCGCTGAAATTTTTAGTGTTCTAATGATTACAAGAGCTACATATGAGCAAAATTTCAGATTGAAATTACGTTGTTCAATTTTTCTCTATATACCTTGTATTAGATGGAAAAATCAGTAAAATGATCATAATCTTCGAAGGAAGGTTCATGGGTATAAACTTTCTTAGGGTTTTTCTTAGAATACTGTCCTCGACATATGGACAAAATATCATTGAAAATGGTGCAGATCAATTGGGGACTTTTCCTCATTAGTGCGTAGCAGATCGGGCAAAATATTGCATTTTTCAGTCACTAACACGGAATGTGAACTGAATGGAGACCTCCATGAGACAGATTAGTTTTATTCTACATTCGATTTCGTCATTGATATTGAAAATTGTACCCACTATGTAAAACTCTTCGCGTATGAGTTGAAAAGTCATATAAAAAATTAATATGTGTGGACTAATCTCAAGAAAAAATACGAACATGCATTATATCTTAAATGCTGAAATTTTACACATGATTCTAAATTTGTTTAAGTATTATAATAGAACACTTGCATTCAAATTATGGTTTTTAAGAAAGCTGAGCAAAAAAAAAGAAATTTTCTAGTGCTCGATGTACTTGATACAAAAATTTACAAGAATAATTTTCTTTTTGATAAGGTAGCATCAGAAAAATAAATGATTTTGAGTATGTTATAATTAGTTTATGATATTCAAGTTTATTAGTTTGAATTATTCGATAAGAACTATTGTATAGAAATCTAAAATTTTGTCATTTTACTCATATACGATGTATTTCATTTATATTAATAAAATAAAAAAAGGAAATCATATATTTATTCACATGGGATTACTTCGTCAACATACAAAAAAACATGAACGAAATAATAATTATGAATTGGAATGAGAAAAAGTGAAAATTATGACATGTTTTATGAATATATATATATAAATGATATTTGATTAAGAACATCATCATTTTCAGAATAATTATTTATAGAATAATAATATATTCAATAATGTTTCCGATGGATGAATTATTGTCGAGATAGACAGTCGTATGGAATATTGTTACCAGCCTTTTAAATAACATCATCACGTTTTTGAATAGTCCTATTGAATTATGAAGAAAAAAAAAAGAGACTAATATTATATTGACCGTGTTAAGCACTATTACAATCAAATGGAAGAGTTAAATTCACATTAAAAATTGTGATCAAAACTAGAAAATTCAATGCAAAAGTTGTTAACATGTGCAAGCATTTACTATTAGCACTACATTCACATTATAGATAAATAGTCGAATTTCGCTAGATCTATTACAATTAGTACATAGGTCATTGTGTATTACTATTAATAAAAAAAACGAAAACTTATCTAGCACATATTCCAGGAAAAAGATATATTTAAAAGATTAAAGCAGTATAACAATTAGTAGATACAGAAAAAAACCATCACGCTGAGTACGAGATTGTAGTGTTTTTCGGTTGGATTAATTAAATGAATGAACCTTGATTAACAAATTGTAATAGTTTGACAAATAAGTTAGAAGGGTCTTGATAGAATTTATTTATACGTATATTAGGTCATATCTACTGAGAAGTAATTGAGTACAAGCATTTTTTCATATAGTGTTGACATATTTTGTTAACAATTATTTTATTTATTATATAACAAACAATTCATTCTTGTTCACGTTGTTCAATATTTTTACATCATTTTACTAGGCTCTTTTCATACTTTCCTTTCGGTATAGACAGTACAAAATTTTTGTGAAGATTCACAGTGGAACATTCGAAGATGTGATATCATTCGTAGACATTGTCTGTAAAATCTATTGATTCTTTCTCTCAATGAACTTGAGAAAAGACAATAGATTATTGACATAGAATTATAGATGTACTTGTTAAAAAGTAAATAGTTTGTCATAATAGACAGTGTTGATGTACAATCGTATTTTTCTATTAGAAATATAGATGTGTATGATAAAGACCTTGAAATGTCTACTGATTATATTTCTTATTGTTCGAAGGATATATTTAATAAGAAAAATGTTAATAAATAAATCATTTTTGTGAAATACGATCTAAAAGAGTGTTGAAATATGAAAGATAGAAATTTGCAGCTCATCACGCACACATCACAAAATGTGACAGATACCTTAGAAATGCTCTTCTCCCCCTCCGCATCACTGACCTCGACAGACGTTGCTGATATATGATTAGAGGCTATAGCTGCATAATGTCTCGTTCTAATATATAAATGACTTTCTTAATGCACAGCTGGAGGATTAAGTACAAGGATGGCAAGAAAATGTGTCCCAAAATAGATATAATAAAATAATCTTTCGTTGATTAACAAAAGCAGCTACATCATGATTCATATTTTAATCTCACAAGAATTGTGTTAATAGATTTTATTATTATATCATTTTATCAACAAGTTTAATTAATATCATTAATTAAAATATAATGCCTTCTATTTTCTTGGTAAATCAAGTTATTAATAAAATATCTTCACAAAAAAACAACAACAACATATTTCATTCAAGAATATCTTATTTAACATGTTTATAATTTCAATAACTTTAAAAATATTCAGAAAGTATAAACTAATAAAACATGACTTTGATATTAATAATTGACAAAAGCAACACATCTTTTTTTTTTAATAACCATAGAGTTATTGCAATAAAAAAGAAAAGTTCTATAATCTATTACTATGCTTTTAGGCATCACGCAAATTTTTTTGAATATGTTTCGTATATTACTTGTTTTCCTTCAATACTATTGGTTACTGAGGAAAAAATACTCTATCCCCATTGTGTCATGTTAAGTGTATAGTCACATCACATTCTAATACTTATTGAATTAATCTTGGGATAAAATGGAATTCCTAGTTTCTATTTTTATATATTAGATATACAAGTGTAAATAATATTATCAAATGTAATAATGATAACAAAATCAAATTACATCGGAGTTTTTTCTTTTTCATTTTTAAACAAAAGAATCTAAAAGCAATCTTACACAAATGATTGCATATCACAAGCATTTCTCTACATTTACTGACCTAATTCTTTTCTTTCTTTCTCTCTCTCTCTCTCTCGTTCTATTCATATATCATAGCCAGCTTCCACTTCCTCATAACAGAACTATTGAATTCTTCTGCTGTTATTTTCTTTTTCTTCCACTAGTCTTCAATAATGTCGAGAGAGAGAACCAGCTTGTTTTTCTCTTTTCTTTTTTTTCTCTCACTCGGAAGCGTAAAAATAGAAGATACGTCGTGCATATAGAGAAGAATCAACAGCACATTAACATGGAAATGTACAATAAAGAATTGGCTGATAATGCAGCTATGCTTCGCGGTAAAAACGTACCTATTGAACCTCCATCATTAGAACAAAATCCTAAAGTAAATCGAGTTCGCAAACTTCTATTTTTTTTCATTGGAATTGATCTAGTAAGTCATACAATGAAATAATCTATATTTTAATATGAAATCATTTAATATATTTTCTTTTAGGTTTTTAGTTTGGTTAATTTTCTTTTTGTTATTCATTCATATGCAGCTAGTGAATCATTAGAAAGTCAATCACCAAATAGTAGTGCTCAATTAGCTTTAATTATTGCCTCTTTAATTTACTATGGTTTTGGATTATTAGTAACATATCGTTATTACCAAACAGGTTTACTCATTGTAAGTGTCATCTAGTACTTCTACTAGCTAGAGTAGATATTATTATGTCTATATTTAGTTTTCGTTGCTTGGACTAGCAGTATTTTTTTGGACGAGCACAGTTATCGTAATAGTTTTAATTCGAATCGTTCATACGGCAAATCATATAGGATTTGTTGCTGCTGGAATAATCGTTGCTATAATATTCGTTACGATTTCTTTTCTAGGTTCAATTTTACAAGTAAATAATATTAAAGGATTTTTTATTTTGAATTTAAAACAAAATTTTTTAATTTTAGATATTCATCATTCTATATTCTTCTAAATTATATACATTACTTAAAAGAAATAAACGTTTAACAATCGAACAAATTTAATTGTATTTATTAATTATAAATATATATACATAAACGTAGATATTATCTTTATTATTGAATGTAACAAAGACCTTTCACAAAAAAAAAAGAAAAAAAATCTCTTGAGATTG
>CAJNOL010000478.1:0-26251 GCA_905250125.1 Rotaria sordida
GTCAATTGCTACTCAAAATTGGTCAATTCAACAAGGCCGAAGAATTATATACAGCACTACTAGAACAGACACCCAACGACAGTGATAAAGCACATATCTATTATATGCTTGGAATGATGAAAAATGACAAAGGGCAATATACAGAAGCAGTTTCATTTCATGAAATGTCTCTCAAAATTGAACGAAAAACTCTCCCGGAAGATCATCCTTCATTGGGTCCTACCTACAACAACATTGCTCTAGTGTATAATAACATGGGTGACTACTCGAAAGCACTTGAATTTTACGAAAAAGATCTCGAAATCACGAAAAAAGCTCTGCCTTCGAATCATCCCGATTTGGCTACTTCCTACAACAACATCGGTGGAGTCTATGTCGACATGGGTGACTACTCGAAAGCACTTGAATTTTACGAAAAAGCACATATAATAAAAGTAAAAGCTCTGCCTTCGAATCATCCCAAATTGGCTACTTCCTACAACAACATCGGTGAAGTGTATAACAACATGGGTGACTACTCGACAGCACTTAAATTTTACGAAAAATCACTTAAAATAAGAGAAAAAGCTCTCCCTTCGAATCATCCCGATTTGGCTCAATCCTACAACAATATCGGTCAAGTGTATAACAACATGGGTGACTACTCGAAAGCACTCTCATTCTTAGAAAAGGCACTTCCTATCTTGCAAAAATCACTTCCACCTAACCATCGTTATATTATAATGGTCACAAATTCAATTGACAATGTAAAAAAGAAAATGTAACTGTAATTTTTTCTTTTCGTTTGCTCAATAAATTTATTCACATTGCTAATCATTTCGATTTTTCTCGGTTCATTTTGACTTACCCGCGCGCGCGCGACAAGGGAGAGATTCCTTGTCAATGCCATAGGTACTACAGGCGGACCACGCCGGACTGGTAGGGCAATGGCCGAAGGTATGCCGTATGAACGGTAGGGACCAACGACACATAGAGGCCTTCCCTAGTGCTACACTGCTTCGCTATGGCAAAATTCCTCTACCTATTGAATCAGACAACGTAGCTATCTGATCCACATTGATGACTCAACTCAACTCATCTCAAATAAACTCATACTCATACTCACAATAACTGATAGTATTTACTTTTTCTCAAAATAACTTATCTCAACTCAACTCAACTGAATATGTAAAAAAATTTTTGTTTCTCACTTCTCAATATTGTATAATATCGAAACTCATCTAAAAAAAAAGAAAAAAAAGCATTATTGAATATATAATGAATTTATTATTTACCTCATATAGAATTTAATAATATCATTATCATTTTAAATAATATCATAATAATAATAAGCCCGGGTATATAAATACATTGTAATGCATTATAATAATACAACTCGAGTGTATGATTTCATAATGATGTATGCATGTTTTTATATACTCTGAGAATTAATTGACCGATGTTCAAAATTTTGATTGATTTTTTATCAATCATTCCACTTCTGTTTTAATTGATTTGATGATTTTTTTTTCTCGTCTGACATACATCTATATCATGTCATCGTCGACGAAAAAAAATTTTCATGATACATATATATAGGGTGTTGTCTTTCTCTTTCACATTGCTCGTCTTCAAATAAGAATACAAGACAAGAGAATTCATCAACTCGAGTAACTTAAAAAATAGGTGTGTTTTGTTTTTACAGAATGTGATCTTTATTTTAAGAATGTCTGAAATATATATATGTCTAAATTATATAGAATAAGATAGTGTTTGTCTCTCTACTGAACAATATATTTTTTATTGGACATCTTCATTATCTTCAATATATATGTATTTGATAAATTTCTGAGAAATTTTTGCGTAAACTTTTTTCACGTATATTTTTTCGACTTTTCTTTAAAGAAATGTTAGTTGTACAAAAATTGAAATTTCTACACATTTAAGATTGATGAATTTCTTTCATTTCAAGTGATTTTCATTAGAATATAGTGCTTCTCAGGATTTATCTAATTTTCGTCCAAAATGTATCAACTTGTACATAACAAACTATGAATGATGTGTATTCACTTATGTTGTCATATTCATCGATATAGCAATGAATATATAAACAGCTATGAATTCATCTCAAAATAGTCTCCTGATGATAGACTATATCATATTTGTACTATTTAAATTTTCAAGATTTATCGATGAAAATAAAATTCATCATTATAAACATTTTGAACAAACAACTGTAATGTAAAAGGAATATTATTTCTAGATTTTTATACGAAACTGTATATCAGACAAAGTATTAGTACAAAAAAGAGGCATTTTTCGTTTAGATATAATGAATGTTATTGCCTTTACATGTTCCACTTAATTGAATTATAAATGAGTATTTTGACATTGTAGAAATGAAAGTGGTAACTGTTTTTAGTTACCTGACAAAGTACTCTCTATGAAGTAATGTCATTTAATTAGAATGAAATGAAGTATTTTCTAAGAGAGACAATAATGATAGCAGTAGAGCATTTAATGAATGTCTTCATGTATTTCTCATTATATTTCTCTAGTATAAAAATTATTCGACAGATATAACAATTTCATTTTGTTTTCAGTGTAGATATTTAAGTTTTTATAAAAATTCGATGTTGGTTTTTTATTAGAAAATGATTAAACTATAGTGGCTTGAGAAATTGTATATTTTGTTTTTATTCACATCTCCCATCGTACAGTTGTTGGTGTATTCTGTATTTCGATTATAGGTGTAGAATGAGGTGTTACACTAAAAAGAAAAAGAAAACATGCTGAATAACTTATTGGAATATTTTCTCGTTAAGGATAAATACATATTCTGACGAATATTCGTTTTCTATGATTTTCTAAAGATAATTCATATTTTTATCGAGTATTTGTGAGATATAGAGTTTTATTGTGAGTTCATTGAAAAACATCTCAGAATTTTCATAAATAAAATTATGTATAGATTAATTATTTGAGTCTATAAAAGAAATCTCAGTAGTAATAATAAATAAATTAATGAATCACATTTTGTTTTCTCATTAGACATATATACATGGTTTTTTGTTACACTTGAAAGTATAAGTGAATCTATGAGACATAGAAGAGATTTAAAGAAAATTGCAAACCTCTTTCGAGTAAATGATATCGTCCTTATAATTTTTATGAGAAATTTCTACTAATAAAAAGGCTTTTAATAAAAGATTTTTTGTAAAGTTAAACAACGAGTCTTTTGGTAACATCCACAAATAGACGAATTCTTTATCAGTATTTCAGTGAATGTTGTTTTAATATTAATCTCTTTATATATCTTGTTGAATCTGACACTACACTGCTGTTCTTCAACATGAATATAGACAATTTATTAGTAAGAAAAATATCAGTTTGAATAAAAGATTCTAGTTGTTTTGCTTTTTACTTATGAAATAGGAACAATGCTTGACCTTTTTAATGTTAGAAAAGAATAATTGAGAAAGTTCGTTTACAGGAAAAAATACATTTCGATTAGAGATTTTAAACTTGTAATTTTTGTATAATTATGACCTGATAAATACTGTTGAAAATTGTGCGTGTAAATTTTTTTTTGAGAATGAATCGAATGAATCATTTATTGCTTTTGCTCGAAAGCAATCTTTTTACTTTTCTTCTTTATCTATATTTTGTTTTATTTAATATTTAATTGTAATACAGAAGATAACAGAGGAGTGTGAATCTGATGAGCTCTTCTTGTTAGCTCATACCTAAATGCTTTAAGGATTTAGTAGATGCGTTCATTGAATATTAAAAGATTTATCTCATTGAATTAGTTTTCTTAATTAGAATTTTTTTTTTACTTTTCTACTAATATTTTTGTTTATCAATGAGAATTTTGATAAAAATTAATAGACGAATCAATTGGATACATTAAATTTGTATCAATTAATATTATACGGTTTTTACCATTTATATAAGCCGAATCAATAGTAAAAAAAAATAAAGATAGTGATTAGGAAGATGATATAAAAATTCAATTATGTATTATAGAAAGTTTTTACGGAAGAATAATTTTAATTTAGACATTTATATGTACTGATCTGTTATAAACTTCTCTTTTTGTATAGCTTATATTGTACACATTTTTCTCTGACGAAAATCACACAACTCATTTAATAATAAAATTCAATACTGTTATTTTTGTTTTTTTTCTACTGTATAACAATTATATTTTGATTTACGTAATCTAACATATGAACACAAATGATGTTGTTGAACATAGAAATCAAGTTCAACATGCTCTTGAAATAAGTGTTTACGGAGATTATTGATATTGAAGTGAGGAACGTATTTATACGTTCAATCTCACTCACTCATTATTCCTAAAAACACTCAACATTTTCATGGATCACATATTAATGTCATAAGTGTATAGAGTGTTTATGATATAAGTGCTAGAATAATGCATCAAAGGTATGAGATTCCTTCGAAACACTTCGAAAAAGACAAATTTCCAAATGATAAATCAATTATAAAAATAGCTAAGAATTCATTCGAAAGGTTTTTGTTCCATAAAAGTCAAAAATAAATATATTGATAACTATTCTTATATGACATTGAAAATAATTCATCATTTTACATCATTGAAAAAACTATTTTTTGTTTCATCGAAATAGTTTCGTTATTGATCTGAATTAGATTTACTTCAATAAAAAATATAGTAATGTGTTGAAACTTTTTCAAATTCATATTACATATAGTTAGTTTCTGAAGAAATACCGATCAATTCCATCTTAATTTTCTACAATGAGAAAATATTTTTCGATTTTATCTTCTAATATTATTTATTGAAACATTTTCGAATAGAAACAATAGGACATTCTAGATTGTTTTTTCTTTGTAATCGATTTGGACGGTGCTAGGACAATTCGTCGCAATGACATAATCCAATTATAACTTATCATTATTTTTTCATAAATGAATTGACCTATTAAGATAAGTTAGAAACACATGATTCAATGAGTATGACAATTGCAGAGACTATCTTTAATGACTAAACTTTGAATTTTTATTTCGGTTTGTATTGTCATAAGAAATTCTGGTTTGATAAAAAGAATCTGATCTATTTTCTGCATCACGACTAATACTGATGAAATGAAAAAACCTCAAACGTGAGAAATTATCAAAACTAGTGTTAACACTGTATAAATCATCGTTGAATTCAAACTACTGCCCATTTCAAAATAAAAGGCGGGTGGGTATTTTTTGAATATCTTTCGATAGAAATAAGATAGAGAGCTGCGGCTTTCACCATTGGAAAGAGGCTTTTCCAGCACATCGTTCCATATAAAATTGTTGAGGTTTACCTCAATTGTAGGTGGTAATCCATAGTCATCTTTGAAGAGTACATTATTGCTCTGTGGCGACACAACGAATTTTAAACTTTGAAGAGTGTTCTAGAATCGCCAGCTCAAGCGCTACAAGTCTACGAAAAGCCGAAACTTTTATCTCATTTCGCTCAAAAGTTATGAGTCAAACACGAACGGCATTTGATCGATTTTTTTACCAATCTGAATGTGCGTAAAATGTTTTTCTGACTATTTTTAATGATGTTTTCGATTATGCTGAATCATTAGGAACATATACTTTGCTACACAGTAACTCTTTTTCTATTAAAACATTATAAAGAGTCGTTGTCAATACTGTTTTGATGTGCTACCACACTGTTTACTTCGAATATATGCACCATTTTCACAATTACTTATAAACACAAACAGAATACCTTAGGTTTTATTCTTTTAATCAGGATTGAAAGAAGGACAATAAGTGAAAACATATCGTTAATCGTCCATCTCTTCTTCCGACGAATCAGTATCTTCTTCTTCATCTATTAGCTATTCTTCGATTTCTTCAATAAATCTATCAGACTTCTTGAACATGTTCTCAATCTTCTGTGTTTCGTTAATGTATCCCATAGCAGTTACTTTACTCAAAGATAACATCCACTGATGCGCTAAATGTCGAACGTCTTTGAGACTAAAATTGACATTATTGTCACGCACATAGTTCTTCAAGCCGGCCCATGCTAATTCAATTGCATTAAGCATGCAATGTTTCACCGGCAACCTATAGAGATAGGTTCAGGAATGTGAAAAGTAAATCAAATCTGTTTAACATACCGTAAAATCTCGACATCATATTCGCTGACAACCTCATCAACCACATATTGTTTTGGTGGTAAGTTTTCGAAAGCGAGAACCAACAGTTCGGCTTTAGTAGCTTTCACAGGAACTGATATATTATGATTGATTAACCACTGGATTATAAGCTCTTTTCGCCATGCTCTTTTTGGAGGAATAGTTTCTTCGGTCAGCTGGTTATGCCAAGTAGCATTATCAATAGTTAAAGCAATCTTAGCATGTCGACCTAAACATATCAACGATGATGTTCATGATAAAAAATTAGAAATCATATTACCAAATTCTTTTCTCAAAATTGAGCTTGTTCGATTGATCCAGCTCAGAAAGTGTTGCGAATTCATAGTATGATTTTCGTCACACTCGAACATATCAATTGTTTCCTTATGAAAGCCTGACTCACTTAGAAGAGCAGAAATCGCCAACCGTTTTCCTATAGTTATAAATGGTGTTCATTTAAGATAACATAAAAATAATGAATACCTTTATTCTGCCTATCTCGCATTCATCCTTTGCCAGTCATTCTATCTGTCCAGACAAAACGCTTCTCTTCATTTTGATTGGCCCATGTTTCATCGTACCAGAATATCTTAGGACCAGTACTGCGTAGCTCATCAAGACTAGCAAAATAGCGCGCACGCGCTGCCATAAATGTGAGAGTATCAAGTGGCACTTTGACTTTTGATGTTCTTTGATATTTAAAACCGATCTTTCTCATCCAACGCCATAATGTCGTTGACGATTGGACAGGAAAATCAGCATCTGTACTTCGAATTCGAATAAGAACTTTGGCAACAGAGGGATAGATTCGCTCAGCCAGGAGAGAATGCATATGAAATCTAAATAATGATTATCTCAATATTATTTTTCGGCTACTTTCGATTTAAATAACCTCACCTGATGGTTTCCTGCTGTTCTTCTGCTAAGATGGTTAGTGGACGACCAGCATTTGACAATTTACGCGGTGAACAAGGTACAGGATCACCGATTGAATTGGCGTTCATGTTTGTGTTTGTGGTGTGTTGGAAAAGATAGATGGTTTTCCGATTGATTATATTTAATTTGATTCAATAGAGATAATTTTTGTGCGCGTCGAATGAAATTGCTAACAGTAAAATTGACTATGGTGGAGAAAGAACCACTTAGCGATCGTGCATCTCTGAAGATCGATTCACATGGTTTAGAATTGAACAAATGTATATTAATCAGTGCTTGTTTTGGCAAATGTTGTTGTTTTACCAAAAGCATCAAATAAAGCAGATTGTGTGCATTCAATTCAATAGACAAATATGCAGGTTTTGAAATAAAGCATTTATTTACGTTATTGGTCTTTTCAGTTGTTGCTTTACTTCTTGATGAACTGGAAAATGAATTAATTTTTAACCATGACCACCATATGCGACAAACGAACACGACACACCATGCTAATTGTACACCTAAATGTATAGAAGTGTTTTTGAGATTAATAAGTTTAGATTTATAATTTTTAAAGATCCAAAATAAACTTACGTTCACGAACGGATGTTGATTTATCAATATAAGCTTTCACTATCATTTTTAATAAAGTTAAGTATACAACGGTTCCATTCGTGTCCACACCATTAATCAAAAGGTTTATCACGTCATCTGATATTAGTTTAATGCAGGAGTTGTAGTTCTGGCGATCTTTTGGATTAATGTCGCTGCTTGTGAGACCATGATCCAGTTTTGTATAATGATCGTTACTAATCAATGCTTCAATATGTGTTATAGTGATTTTGTCTGTTCCAAAACGTAAATCAGTTGTTGTTGACAATAATCGATTTCTCCATTTTGTTACAAGATGGACTGGATCTTGAAAAAACAAGAATAACTGGTTATTTCGAAGGAAAAACCATTTCCAATGTGTTGGTACATTAATTTTGAATGCATGCTGATGCTTATCGAATTGTAAATCGGATAATGATGCAAAAAAACCACTTGCAAGACGCATAGCACTTACATATCTTCTGTCGGCATCTATTTACAAATTAAAACAACATTTTAGTTAGCATAAACGTCTTAAAATTTACCTGTAGAAAATCCAATAATACGGACATTTTGATCCAAACAATGTTGAAAAATATACATCCATCGATTTAATACATTTATTGCAGTAATTTTATTGTCAACACCGTACGCTGATAATAACAATGGTCTTGGAATACGTGTTGCATTATCTTCAGTTGGTATACTTTGAAACATGTGCACATTTAACAATGATGCTATTTCATTCGTTTCATAAATTGTCCTCAATTCATTAAACGTATTAGGCTGATAGAATTTTGGTAATGGAATTCCATGATCAATTGGAGTCACAAACCCGACGAAAGAATTTGTTTTTGAGTCATATTCAACTTTACGAATGATTCCTGTGGTGTCTTCAGAGCAAAAACCAAACTGTGAATGGCATTGTCGAAGAGATTCAAAGTTAAATTCTGCTTCACTAAAGGCAGTGTCTGAGTTTTTAATTAATTCACCAAGTGTTGTTAAATTAGGAATAGAACCATAAAGATTTAAACGAATAAATTCATAGGTTTGTTTGCCACCAAGAACATATAAGCATATGGCAAAATTTTTAATTGATTCACTATGTCTAAAGTTATTCGGGGATTGTGTACAGTTGTTTATTAGGTTGTCTATAAATGATACTAAAAATTGATTTGTTTGTTTAACACCATTTAAATCATTTAATCGATACCATTTTATTAATGACTTTAATAATGGATGATTATCAAGAAATTCATCAGTTATATAGTTTGAATAATTTTCAGTATTTTCATTTGGTGCTAATTCTTGTTTTTGTTTTAATGCTTTATTCAATAGATTTATAAAATATGAAAAACTGCTTTGAATACCTGGCTTCACAATAAATTGTCCTGTCTTAGATTTAAAACACGATTCAAGTTTAATAGCATCAGTTTCTTCTGAATCATATTGAAAAAATGCAAATATATCAGGAGTATTCAATAATTTGCCAACAGAGTTAATCAATTGTATTTTTAAAATCTTTGCTAATGAATCACCTGCTACTGATTTAACAACATCATAAAATTTATGACCAACACGTTCAAAAATATCTTTTGGTAAAACCGTAATGTCAAGTAGAATATCTTCATTTCGAGAACACATTTCGTTTGAATAATATGGATTATTAATCTAAAACAGCTATGAAATAGAAAGCATAACTACAAGGTTTGAAAGATAAATACTTAGCAGCTAAAAAATTGAATTTTTTTCTTTAGCTATTCGCTTAAATTATGAAGGACAATAGTAATATATTTAATCCAGCTATGATTGTAAAACCAATTCTAAATACAAAAAAATAATACTTAAATAAAAAATAATATAATGTGACTGTCAAAGTTTAAACAATAACAACAACAAAAAACGCTTTATTTTGAAGTTATTTAAATATATTCAATCAAAAGAAGTCAATTACGAACTACATAATATTGTAATGCTAACTCTTATATATTTGTCGCAGTTGGTTAGAGAATTTAGTTGAGATTGGAATCGATATAAATACAAAACTATAATCTATATCTATATTTCTAATTTATAGAGAAGAAAGTAGAATCGGTAAATGTGTAAGTAATTATTTCAGAAATAATAGATAAGTTATATTTTTGTCTGAAAGGTAAAGTAAGAACATCACTGATTTAAGATATATTATTAACTTCAAAGAAAAGTTTATATAGAATATAAGGAGAAAGTAATATGTTGCTTATTTATCTTTGTTTGATTATATACGTATTTTTTTATAAAGGGGACATGCGGGACTTTGAATTTTATTTTGAAAAAAATGAAGTTTCTTTTTTTCTTATAAATAGATAGATTTTTTTTCTAAACGGGCCATTGAAATTTGTATTAGATAAAAATAGAGAATTCCTTCTTTATTTATAAGATAGATAGATTTTTTTTCTAAACGGGACATACGGGACATTGGAATTTGTATTAGATAAAAATAGAGAATTTCTTTTTTATTTGTAAGATAGATAGATTTTCTTTCTAGGCGGGACATGAGGGACATTGAATTTTATTTTGAAAAAAATTAAAGTTTCTTTTTTTCTTATAAACAGATAGATTTATTGATCAGCGGGACATGCGGGACATTGAAATTCGTATTAGATAAAAATAGAGAATTCCTTCTTTATTTATAAGATAGATAGATTTTTTTCTAAATGGGACATGCGGGACATTGAAATTTGTATTAGATAAAAATAGAGAATTTCTTTTTTATTTGTAAGATAGGTAGATTTTCTTTCTAAGCGGGACATGCGGGACATTGAAATTCGTATTAGATAAAAATAGAAAGTTTCTTTTTTTCTTATAAATAGATAGATTTTTTTTGATCAGCGGGACATGTGGGACATTGAAATTCGTATTAGATAAAAATAGAAAATTTCTTTTATTCTTATAAATAGATAGATTTTTTTTCTAAGCGGGACATGCGGGACATTGAAATTTGTATTAGATAAAAATAGAGAATTTCTTTTTTTATTATAAATAGATAGATTTTTTTTTGATCAGCGGGACATGCGGGACATTGAAATCCGTATTAGATAAAAATAGAAAATTTCTTTTATTCTTATGAATAGATAGTTTTTTTTTCTAAGCGGGACATGCGGGACATTGAAATTTGTATTAGATAAAAATAGAGAATTTCTTTTTTTCCTATGAAATAGATAGATTTTTTTTTCTAAGCGGGACATGCGGGACATGAAATTTTTTGTTTTAGTCATATTATTCCAAAAAGGTGTTATTCATATTTATCGAGTGGATTGATTTCTTGGAGAGCAGTCGATCTGTACGATTATAACTAAAGTTAGAAGAATCGAATTTTTGATGTGAATGGTTGTTAATTATTTAGTTAAGTTTTTTTCTTATTCTTTGTTATTTGGTAGATTGTAAAAAAAACAATTTTTTTTTAAATATTAGTTGGTTTTGAAATTTTTATTTCAAAAAATAATTCTATTAAATAATTTTTATTTCATGTCAGTTTAAAATATATGAACTAAACAAAATGGTTTTATAGTGGAGAATGAATTAATTGGATAATTTAATATGATTTCTTTATTCGTTTATTCAATGATCTTCTTTTGTTATTATTTTCTTCGACAGAATAATTATGCCGTTTTTTGGGATTTTTAGCACATGTGTTAGATTTTTTTGTAGTTGTATTAGATGACGAGATATGTTTGGAATTTGTTTGATCTAAAAAGAAAGTTTATTTTAATTAATCTTTGAATGAATAAATAATGAGAAAAAGATCGATAAAATCAATTTTCTGGATAAAAAAATCTATGTTTTGTATGATGGTTATAATATGGGAATGTGTTATTCAGAAGGTTTATGTGACATTAGGTAAAAGAAATTTAAATTATTACCATTTGATTCATTCGTGTTTGAATCATTGTCAGGTAAATTGTAAATTTGTGATGAGTTGGTTGTATTAGCATCATTTTTGTATGTTAGTTGATCATTGATAGCAGAAATATTTGAATTAGTTCTTGAGATTGTTAATAATTTATTCTAAAATAATAAGTATAACAATAATTTTACATAAGAATTATACATGAGAAATGTCAAAGAATCATATATGTATGTTTTTGTGTACTCAAAAAGTGAGTACACTCTAGAATCGGTCAGTGTGTCCGGCCGTCCGTTTACACGATAACTTTTGAAAGGAGAATCAGATCGCGATGGAATTTTCTACACAGTTCAGTCTTAACAATATCTCGGTCGAGTTCGAAGATGAGAAGGATTGGCCGAGCCCTTCCTGAGTTATTGTAAAAATACTCATTTTTCCCTATGGCTTCCTATAGGAAAATCTACCTATCCCTACTTTCGTAAAACACTTTCCCTATTATAGTCAAAGATAACCTCAACTATTATACACCATTCGATAGAGAATTTCACGAGCTACAAAATGGTATATAAAACATAAAGAAAGAAGAAAGCTAGCTCACCTATTGGAAAGATAAATAAACGGAAATCGGTTCTATTTTTGGTCTGCGCTCTAATCGATCCCCAATTCGAGCTCTATCTTCCGATCACCGAGATAATACTTCGAGGTTTTCTGGGATGGAGAACTTGAATCTGTAATCCACTTGACTTGAAGCTCCATTGGTTGACCACTGACCAATAGAAATCAAATTATAGGAAAAAACGCGTTTTTTAGGATAACTCAAGGCGAAGAGTCCAAATCTGAGCTGTATTCACTGCAAAATCCTATTGGTTGAGCAGTAGCCAATAGAATTCAAGTGTTTATAGAAAGGGTTTGCCAGGCTAATTTTTATATCCACACATTGTAGGATGACCAATTTGTCTCATTCACTTTTTGAAGTACACATAACTCTCGGATTTAAATCCGAGGTTTCCACATTTATTATATTTTAATATTGAACGATTAATATTAAAAAGAAAAACAAAAGAAGTAATCTCATTACTAAACTGGAAAGTTGCGTGGTTTGACAATATTTTTTATTATGTACAAAGAAAACTACTAAGAGAATTGGAAGAAGATCATTTATATCCCATTAAAAATATTTTATACAAGCGTTTGTTTACTTGCTCATAATAAAAATTAGAAAATATTTACTTGTTGAATACTATGAATGACTGTTGATGAAGATGGAAGAATATTAGTAATAGTTGATATAGATGTTTGAGCACTAGATGTTTCATACGAATCATTTGCATTATTAATGGATAATGCTAAGTATATAAAAAACTTGATGAAATTAATTAAAGATTTTGTTGAAATCAATTACTAGAATGTGTCGGATTGATATATTGAATATTCGTTTCTTGACTAGATTGATTTGCTAGACAAGATATGTTCAATTAATATTGGTATCTGTTAAGAAGATGACATACATGATTGGTGAAATGAAATAGATGTTGGTATGGAATTAAGAGTTGGATTTATTGTATTGTGAATTACACGACTATTTGTGGTTATTAATGGATGTTGTATAACATTTGAGATATTTTTATCATTTGGATTGTCAATGGTTGTTGATGCTATGTCATGTGCATCATTCATTAAAACTTCTAAGGGAAATTAGAAAGAATATTTCTAATGATGAGGTATAAAAAAGGCCATTACTGTGTGGAACATTCTCTACGAGTGATTTTGAAGTGATATTTGATGAAGATGGTGTAGTATTAGAGTCGTTGTTTAAAGATGTTGTGTTGAATGATGTAAATGATTGATTCGATATGGATAATATGCATGCTGCATAATTAAAAAACGAATAAAAAATATGAAGATGAAAATATTGACTTACAATCTTGTGAATTTTCATGATTAATTGATGAATTATTTATGGAAGATTTTGGTAATATTTCATTTATGGTGTTGGTTAACTCATTTGTTTCATCTGATGGAATGATACCTGGAAAAGAGAAAATTGAAAGTAGAGAAAATTGATTTGAATATGAACTAATTTAATTATACTAGCTCAGGCTTTTTTTCTAATGGAAGATAAGGTGAAATAATCAATCATTATATTAAAGAAAAAATTACCATCTAAGTGCCGTTCTGGATATTTTTCTTTTAGATGTTGCAATAAAACGTTGTGTTCAGGTAATAATAATAGATCTTTGCCAGCTGATGTAAGTACTTGTTTTTCTTTTATGGTAGAGTTACAGAGAATAGTCATGTAAGTTGCTAAATTCAAGTTTAAATCATTAAGTATTTGTTCAGCTACGACAACTTTCGATGGATCATTTAAAATATTATATGATGGATAAGATTTCATATGAATAATTCCTCGAGATGTTGTTGTTACGTAGGCTATACACAAAATCATGTATAAAAAAATTATCTATACGAAGAATTTAAAATACATACGTCCTTGACGTATCAATTCATAACAGATAAGTTCATCAAGAACAGTATTGACTATTTCAGAAGGATAATGTCGAAGTAAACCCATGCTACCAGTAAGATCACGTTTCAAAAAGAATAATTGTGGAAATCGAATTATTCGTTCACGAATAGTATTTATATTTGAATGAACTAATGAATATTTATATTAGTAGAAAAAAGTGAATGAAAGCATGAATTTACTAGAAATTGATTGAATATTAGTTGATCTTTCTTCAGGCATAATTATTGGTTCCGTGTTATATAAAGTAAATAATGTTTTAAGTAAATGACTGCACAAAAGAGTTCCAGCTAATCGACAACTAGACGAATCGATTTCCATAACGATATTTGTAGATTTATACTTTGTTTCGATTATTTGAGTAACATTACGAATAAAATTGAAACTCAAATCAACACAAATGAGCTGTTTTTGATCTTGAAGAATTCTATTAATTAAAAGAAAAAAGTCATTATAAAATTGTTCTCTTGAAGATAAGATTTGAATTAAAGTTTACTTTAGAATATCCATTGAAATTTTAAGTATTTGACATACAGCAACTAATTTACATAATATTTCAGCGGACTTTCCCATACGAGATCCATAATTAACATCATTTGGTTTTTCAATTTGAGATAATTCTTGATATTGACGTATTTTATTATAAAATTTCTTTGTTCCATTTCGACTTAAGATAAATTTACGTTTTCCAATTAATCGACAAATAATTAAAATTTGAGATAAAGTTGGAAGATTATGATTTGAATTTTGTTCTGTTTCATAATCGTCATCACTGATATCATCATCATATTCATCGTCATCATTATCATCATTGTCAATTTGATCATATTCAATTGATTGTGATAAATTCAAATTCACTTCGTTTTTTTTTGGCATTACATAATGCAAGAATCTTAAAATGAAAATGGTGGATGTAATTTAAGACGGTATAATTTAAATATTTATAGAACAATTGGGAAATTATTCGAAAAGAAACAAAATCTGATAGAACGATTCATTCTTTCTTCAATAAAGTATTTTATCTTTCATTATTTACTATAGAAATATTGATTTTTATCGATTCAATAAATAAAAGATGAATATCGATCTCAACATGTGTATAGGATCAAGATGAGTTAATTAGTTAGCTAATCATTAATCTATCTGTTTGATTAATTGTTGTGTTTCAATAGAGGTTTCTTATGAATGAATCCCATAATGAATTTTGATTTTTGAATAATTTTATGTGAGAAATTTTTTCTTTCTTGAATACGAAAAACAAAATAGTTATAAATACCGTTCGGAAAATCCATCGCTTTGATAGCCTTGTCCATAAAAATGTATCAATCGATGCCATAATCGTCCAGTTGTTGCACCAACGAAAGATAAATGTGAATTAATTTCTAAATGATAGCTCATCGTATCTTTGCTCGTTGGTATTGAACCAAAAAATTTACATCCAGCAATACGGTCTCCAGCACTAATTTCTGATAATGGTGAGTAAAAACCTAATGAAAGAAGCGGCTTTTCAGCTTCATCTGTTAGAATAAATACATTGGTTTTAGCTAGTTTTGCTAAAAGTGAAGCATTCGTAAAATCATCCATGATTCCGGCATCATCTTTAGAAATTCCCAAGGCTTTAATCGTATCAATTATAGCTTTTTTAATTGGACTAATAATTTTTGATTTTCCAGTATCTATACAAACAGAAGACATTTTTATGTCGTTTTCTTCTATAAAAATCTACCTGATGGACCTATTAATAACAGAAAAAGATTCAATTTCGATATATGATTAGTAATTTTAACTGTTGATTCAGCACAAAGGTGCCCGACAGAAACTAGTAAACTTAAAAATAATCCAATTGGATCTATACCATTTAATTTTTCAAAATGATTTAATATTTGATATAGTAATTGCATTGGACCATCCATGATGGATTCCAAATTGATATGAATATTTCTTGCATTGGATAAATTTCGTTGCCATATGGCATTATTTATTGAGTCTTGATTTTTACTGTTCTTGATTGACATTGTATAGAAATTGCATGAAATTCAACTTGTTGTTTTACAATCTGAAATGATTTGATTGCTTGCTTTTTATGAATAAATGCCGTAACTAATTAAAAACGGTGGGAAAAACTTAGGTTTTAATCGATTTTTCTTCTTTTCTATTTACGTAATGATTCTGAAAAAGAGCAAGGATAGTTGTAGTTTAATTCTTATGGTCATATTGAGAATGTTTTTTATCAACATATTTTTATCATGTAGAATCAATAGAAATAAAAGACATCGATTTTTTCAATATTTATTCACAATTAAATTTAGTAAAAAGCAAACTTTATTCAATTTTATGCCAAAATAAATTCGTATGTTTACAATCTGGATCTTTGCAGCGAATAGTAAATGTCCGATTATTTATGTCAATAAAAATTGCAGTCGTGTTTCTTTTATGATGTCTATTTATAAAAGGACAAAATCTATATTCACCTCCTATGTTAAAAAATATCACATCCGAATTACGATTACCATGAACGTATGATCGAATATAGCCTAAATGAGACGGATCACTTGTAATTAGCTTTTCTACAAATGATTTAAATTTTTCTATAGTTGTGTCCAATAAATCAGTTTTAGTAGGTCTTGTAATAGATGAAGAAAAATTTGATCTATCACGATTAGATCTATTTGTATAGTTTGTTGAACTGGGATAAAAATTTTTTATATGATGATTGAGTTTATTTATATTAATCAATTCACAAGTTTGAAATATTGATTTATCAACAATATCTAGTTCTTCATATACAAATTGATTATCTTTTTCCGATAATATAAATACATTGGTTTTTTCATGATACGTTAATAACGAGTTTTTCAATATTTCATTATATGAATATTTAACGGATTGAGCAGATGTTAAAGAAAGACTTTGAATTAATGCATTTCCTTTTTGTTTTTTTACACAATCAAATAAACGAAATTGTTGATTTTTTGAATAAACACCTAAATCAATAGCCAAAGTATATTGATTTTCTTTATTTAAAACTAAAAGATAGGCAACTTCTGCAACCGTAAGAAATTTCGAATATATATAGCATTCTCTACAAGATGTACGTAATAGATTAACATATTTTCCTAATAAATCGATTAAACTTGGGATGGTACATTTTTCTAATGATTGAGTAATATGGAACGATATACATTTATGTTTGATAATCATCCAAAGAAAAAAATGAATTGTAACTTTAAAAAACAAGCCGAAAGTTTGATTGTTATCAAAAAGAATGTTTTCATTTATATGAATAAAATGGTATGATATTTTTTGTGAAGTCGATCTAAAAATAAGAATTTTTATAAATAATTCATAACAAAAATTACAAACGAAAGGATACATTTACAATACATAGAAAAAAATATTTATTCAACAACAGTGTTTTTTTCAATAGGATATTTACAGTGGTTTGCAAAAAAACTTGGCCTCATTTATTTCAAATAGTACTTTGGCAAAACTCATTTATTTCTGTTGGTTCCAAATTGGCTAGGTAGCTCACAAAGAACACTACGTATTAGTGTATATAGATTTATTTTGCATCCATGCTGGAAAGAAAAATGAAGCAAGTAAGTATTTCAATTGGAAGGTACAAAAAGCAATTACACGTTTTTTAGAGATTGTTTTTCGTTTTTTATCTATTTATTTCATTGAGAATAATTCAAAATGAGTTCAATAAGTTTCCCTCAAAATGAACATCGATTTTAACAAGCTCTCATACTTTTAAAATTGGATTTAAAGGCAGTCAATTTTTGCATAGATTGAAATTTTTTTGAGAATTCTCGCCTATTTCAATCCCTATTCTAAAAGCAGTTCTGCAAATTTTGAGTCTCCATAATGGAATAGTTACTTGACATTGCCTTCTAGTTCTTACAATCGTCCATTCAAGTTCATCACGAGACTGCTCTATTATAGTGTAATCTTTTTGGGACCTTCCAATTGTAGGAGTTCCGTCCTTTAGTTTTCTGGTGAGCGCGAATGGAAAATAAATCAAAGTATACCTACGCGTAGTACTCTTTGTGGGCTATCCAACCATGCTTGAAACTACTCGAAATCAAAGAATCTCACGGCCGCAGGACTGAAAATATGAGGCCAAGTTTTTTTTACAAACCACTATATATTGGTAATGAGAAGTATATGAAAAAAATACTTTCATTTGAGATATTCAAATTAAAATTTGAATATAACTTACGCTTCCAAAACAAGGAATTTTTGAAAGATAAAATCAATATTAATATTTTGATTATAATTAAATTTTTCGTCGAAATTTAATAATAAATGAAGTATTTTAAGACAACAAATTGGTCCAATACGACAATCATCAGTATCAGGATTACAATTAATATACACTCTAAAAAAAATCGGTTTTTTACCGAACCCCCAAAAAAGGTTCCGGAGATGTCTAAAAGCGTCCAAAGATGTCCAAAGTCTCAAAAAAAGGATAAAAAAATCTACGAAACCTTTAAAGGTTCTTACCGTGTACCGAGGATAAGAACCTTTTGCTGCGAAACCTTTTTTTAAGTTCCGTACAGCAGAAAAAGGTTTCGTAGGAAAATACGAAACCTTTAGAGTTTCGTATTAAACCCTAATAGTTTCGTACTAAACTCTCATGATTTTGTACTAAACCCTCACGATTTCGTAGAGTTTAATACGAAACTCTAAAGGTTTCGTATTTTCCTACGAAACCTTTTTCTGCTGTACGGAACTTAAAAAAAGGTTTCGCAGCAAAAGGTTCTTATCCTCGGTACACGGTAAGAACCTTTAAAGGTTTCGTAGATTTTTTTATCCTTTTTTTGAGACTTTGGACATCTTTCGATGCTTTTAGACATCTCCGGAACCTTTTTGGGGGGTTCGGTAAAAAACCGATTTTTTTTAGAGTGTAATATTCAAAATCGATATATGCTTTCACATGTTGTTCAGAACAAATTAATTCATAAATAAAACGTTCAGATACTGGACAAGATTGATACACATTAATCAGTTCATCTAATGTTAAATAACAAAATCGACGACTATTAGTATCTGTTTCAATACTTATATAAATATATTTATTATTGGATTTATCATTTGATAAATTGTCAAGTAAATCAGATATTCAATGAGTGATGATTTTATTCGGATAAAGACGTTTAATTAATTTTTCAACAAAAGTCATATTGATACTTAAACTTTTAAAACAGAAATCAGACTATCTATTGCGCTTAATTTTTTCTTGTCGGTTACACTAATATAGAAATATTAGTTTGATATAAATAATGTAAATTAAATTGCCACATGTTTCATGTTCCAAAAAAAATCATTACTGTATAAAAGAAATTTTAAATAAGTTGTTTTTCTAATGCAATTTCCCTCAAACAATCAAATAATTTTGTAAAGAATACAAATATTCTTATTTGTTTTAATTTATTTATAAATTAATTACTTTTATGTATTTATTCGAATAATTAAGGAATATTACTCAATTAATTAAGGATATGATCATTTTTACTCTTGGTATATTAATTATTAAATAAAAATAAAGAATAACGTTATGATCTTTGATTTTGTATCACGTTTCATTTATTGAGATTATGTAGAAAAAAAAAGCCATACTTAGAATATTGACAATCTCATGATAGATCGATTACAATCCAAACTCTTATAGATGGATCTTCTTATCTTCTTAAATATTCAATCAATTATAATAACTACATTTTTTTTTTCTTTATACCTTTTCCTATCAATAAATTCACGAAGAAATATTTTCTTCTTTATGATTACTTATTAAATAAATTAAATTGAAATAAATAATAAAATCAAACACCACGTTAAACATTTATTCGTGATCAACAATAACATTCGATTGAACTGATAAGTCCCAAGGAAAATAAAATGCAAAATTATTTATTTATTTATTTATTTTTAAATAGAATTCAAGATTAAATACGAATTATGTATTCATTTTATCGAATTAATTTGGCAGCACTTTCATTTGTGTATTAGCTAAGCTAACCAAAAATCGTGTACCTAAAGAAAAACAAAAAAATAAGCTACTAGTCATAACAATAAGAATAATGAGCTTCTTGCGTTCTGTTCAACAATAGAATGCTATTTGATTTATTTTATTACATACCATCAAACCATGATATTTTTACATTTTTAAATTTAATTCGATGATTAATCATAGTTTTTTTCACAAGACGAGCCTAAGAAAACATATCATTATGTGGAATTGATAAATAAATGTTAGTTTTTTATCTTACTTGTTCATTCCATAATGTCATACCAATATGAGATCCATCTTGATCAACATGTATATCACGTCGACTCCATATTGTTTCATTTTTTGTACCAGTTGAAATACCAAAATCACGTAAAACACGAACTTCAACATCTAAAAGAGTTTAACATTGAAATTATATCATGTGTATAGATTTTTTCTTCTATTAAATGAAGTGAGAAAGGTAACCATAAATTTATTCATATTTTTATTTTCTTTTTACCAGAATTGATTATGTGTTTTGGTTGCAACATATGATGTTTGATATGATATTAGAAAACTAACGGGTGCGCCATAAAGAATGAGGGTTTCATTAATTTTTGAATAACTCCGTCAGTTTTCGTCAGATCGAGCTAAACCTTTTTTTAAAAGATGCGCCGTTAAATTCTCTACAAGAATATGTATAAACAAATTTTGTAGGAACAAAACCAGCGAGGTTATGGACGGTACACTAAATTAAATTTGACACCGTGACTTTCAAAACGAAGTTTGCGACTTTTTGAGCAGCATTTTTACGAAATGCACAAGCAGATAACCAATCAAGTTTTGCGTTTTCCCAGTGCTTTGAAATGTGCTCTTTTCGATACACATCAAAAATTTGCAACTTTTTCTTTACCAGTACATCAAAACTTGATATTGTGAAGATGACGAAAATTTTGATGTTTCTCAACTTCCGATGCGATCTACGAAGACAAACAATTTCTTACAAATTGGAAAAAAAAGTTAAGTGAATAGCTAAGACAATGAACTTTTAAACAAAAAAAATTTTATAGAGAAAGGATAAGTTTTGGCTGAGTAATAAACGTTTTTCTGGAAGTGCTGAAAAAATGTCCAAAAATAGCTGTTTTTTCAAAGAAACTCAAATTTTAAACACGTTGATGCTGAGTCATTCTTAGTTAAATATTTTTTTTTTAAAACATCGTTTTTAACGCAGAATTTCGCGCTCTTTCTTATGGTGGTCTCAGATTTTTACTACTGCACCTCACAACGAAGGAATTCAAAAAAACCTGTTTTTTGCCCTTTGAAAGTTGAGGTATCAAAGTTAGTTTAGTATATCCTTCATAACTTCGCCGGTTGTGATTCTGAAAAATTTGTTTAGACATATTCTTGTAGAGAATTTAACAGCGCATCTTTTAAAAAAAGGTTTAGCTCGATCCGACGAAAACTGACGGAGTTATTTAGAAATTCATAAAACCCTCATTCTTTATGGCGCACTCGTTATTTGTGTATCGTGACACTGTCATCATCTACTCTAATTCAATTCTTTTTATCAATCCTGACTTCTATTCAATGAAAAATCTATCACCTTTTCCTTCGAATCAATGGAGAATATGTGTCATACTAATAATAATTCTAATATCAAATAATCACCACAAATAATTGCCAATTTATGAAAATATTTCTTTTGTTAAACAAATATTAAATCTTACCAATTATGGAATTCAATGGAAGGCTATTGATTTGGTTTAGTGGTGTGAAATTATATGTGTTTTGTTCAAGAACAAATGGTGAATCTATTTCACGTACACGTGTTCCATTTGTACATGTCAATTGAAAAGGATGTGGCAACGTTTTGTAAATATCCACTGCAGATTTAATTGTTAAATTTGTAAATTCATATGCCTATAAAAGAAATGACAAAAACACTGATTAATTTCGATTTTTTTTCTGTACTTGATTCTTTTTCAATTTATCAGCCATTATATGGGAATTTAAATTGAAAGCCACCAATGTAATTGAACCTGATTGATCAGTTAAATCCCAATTTGAAATTTCTCCAGTACCATGTCCATTTGTAAAAATTCGTTTAGAATAAATACAGGTAACAAATGCAAGAATTTTCCATCTATATTGGAATAAAAGCAAAAATAAAAATCAAGAACCGAAAATTTTCTCCTAGGACATATGTCAACTTATTTGTTAACAAAGACTCAATTGATTTTAATCATAAAGCCATACACATATATTAAATACTTACAGAAATGTAATATTGGTATTGATATCATTGATATTAATCAAAGTTGGTTCAACTGCTAAAAAATAAAATAAACATAAGAAAAAAAGAATTTCAAAATGCCATCTATCTGAAGTGAGATTGGGTATTATCGACTCAATTAAAATTTGTTTATGTTCAATTGATTCAATTTAATTGAATTAATTCATACTGCAAAGTTCAAATCAGTAAAAGAAGATGTATCGGAAATATTTATTTTGTTTCATGAAGAAGAATGAATCGTTTTGTCAATATAAATTCAAAATCTTAATAGTATTTATAATAACTTACTTGTTGGTATAGCAGTTTGAGATATATTTGTATCTTCTTCCTTATCATTATGATCATCTTCTTCTTCTACTGTATTATGCAAACTATTATCAGTTCTAGAACAACAATAAAATAATGTTAATTAGTGATGAACAAAGATGAAAATTAATGCAATTTACGTTGTTACAGAAATACCATCAACTATTTGTTCCAGTGTATGAGAAATTTCATCGTCCATATTAATTTGAGTATCTGAAATAAATGATGAATGTAAATAAATCAAAAATTTGTTGGATGTAGTAATTGAGTATACAATCTAGTTAACTGAATGTAATAAATGCTATCCTAAATCTTTTTATATTTAATCTTCTATCTCTTGATAATATTTCGAGCAGTAGGGTTGTTGTTTTGGGAACGAAAATTTCTAACTCGTTATTAAATATTAGATAATACTAATAAATATTTTTTTGTATCGAATAAATAGCCATATATGACGATACATCAGGTAAAAAAAGTCGATTTTTATTTAAGATGACCGTAAATGCTGTGCCGATAAGTGATATAAAAGTAAGTTTTCGGATCAGTTCGTTTTAAGTCAGATAAAAAGTTTATGGAATATGTGTTGGAATTGACGAATAAATTTATGATGCATGAAAGAAGTAACAGATAAGGTATTACATTAAGAAGAATTAGTTGAAGTGTGAAATAACTCAACGAAACTAATCAAATGAGAAAAAAAAGATTTTAAAAATGGCTCGAAACTAAATTAAATCAATTGATGTTTTTTATTCTAATCAAGAGAGAAGAAAAAAAAAGAGGAAAAGCGAATTGGAAAAGTTGATAATTTTTGACAATATTTAATGAAAAAAAGTTCCAATGTATAATTTAATTTAATGAAACAATCAGATTGAATAGGAGGAAGATTGATGAAATATTTCATAAATATTTTGTTTTTGTATTAATACGATCCGCATGAGTTTTGAAAAGCAATGTGTTATACAAATAAATTGGTTATTGAGCCAAGTTATGATCCTAGGAAGTGAGCCAAAGTTTATTCAGTCGACGTTTTCATTATGAAACACCCCAATAGTATCCACTGAGGCTTATGTAAAGTGTAATTTGGTTCGCAGCCTAACTAGCCGTAAGCTTAAAGCGTCTGTGTGAAGTTGTTTTTATACTGTAAACGTCAACTGAATAAACCTTGGCTCACGAAAAGGTTGGCTTATTTCGCAGGACCCTAAGTCATTTAATTATATGAAATATTTTGTGTACAGTTATTTCTGATGTTTAAAAGATTACATTATTCTTTTTCAACATTGTTTACTGCATATATAATAAAAAAGAAAAATATCTGAAAGAATTTACGATTGAAAACAATACTTATTTGTTGAATTGTTTGTTCATAGGTTTCTTTATACATTAAAAAAAAATGAATATCATATTATTTTGTTCTAGTTTATCAAAACGAAGTGAAAAGTATATTCCTTTAAGATACGAAAGTAAAATATCTAATATTGATTTTTTATTATCTTACATAGATTGAACTATTATGAGTAGTATAGATCTGAGTTTATGATAGAAAGCTTTCAATATGATGTAAAAACGTATTTTTATCTAATGATAAAGTGAGTCTTTTCTATAACTTGGTAATTTATTTGCATGGAAAATTCATTTTGTCTCAAATATTTTCTGAAAGGAATTGTTAAATAAATTTGTTATGCAAGCGATAAGATTTATTTTTTAGGTATTCGAATATTTTTAACAAGACATTGAAATGAAAGAATCAAATATTGTTTTTACATGAAATAGCTTTACCACGATGACATTTAGTACAACATTTGATAAGCCTTTTTTTACACGGACAACGATTACTCTCACAAGATCCTATACATTTGCAAGGTCTATTTGTTTTAAATTTAGTGAATATTTGACAAGCTTGAATAAATGTAATATTTGCTAATTGAGTTATATCTGTTTTACGTA
The DNA here is from genome assembly GCA_905250125.1 of Rotaria sordida. Classification (NCBI taxonomy): domain Eukaryota; kingdom Metazoa; phylum Rotifera; class Eurotatoria; order Philodinida; family Philodinidae; genus Rotaria; species Rotaria sordida. Next base: position 24,607 of record CAJNOL010000478.1, read on the forward strand.
AATCAGATGAGACGGTTTGAGTCAAATCCATAAATTCAGATGATGAAAATAATTCACTAATAATACCATCTTGTGTAGCTAATTTATAAAATACATTAATAGGATCATCCTTTTTAATTATTTCAATAATTTTGCAAGGTAAAATAGATGGTGCTGTATTTGACCGATCAACATCTGCTATTTTCAAACCAATAATATCATTTATTTCGAAAGATTTTTGTTTTTTCAATGCACGTTCATAAATTTTCAATTGACGTTCTAAAATTTATATCAATATGCTTTTAGAGTATCAATCAATTAAACAAAAATTCAAACATCATACCTACTGTATGAATGTAATTTTTTTCAGCTTCATCTCGAATTCGTTTATGTGATGTTTCTGTCAATTCTCTAATGTAAAATAAAAAAATGGATCTTCAATTACATATAAAAGGCTTAGTTATTTACTTAACAGGTAAAATCATATGTGAATCAATAGATGATATACATGTTGAAGTTTCATCAGAAATTTGGCTTTGATCATTTATATTAGTCTAAATAAAACAAAAAGAATCAGACATATAGAGGAAGAACTTGAAATTTTACAGAAACTGAAGTAGTAACAGTATTTAATTTTTGAAGAAATGAACCAGGTAAATCTTCTTCATTAACAATTGAATCATTTGTTGATGATTCTTTATGTAATTCTAACCAAAATTCATGATCAATTCTGCATGGTTGACCGAAGACCATTTCATATGGTGTTTTCTTTGTACTTTGCGAAGTACAATTATTGATTGACAACATAACAGGTCCTTTAAAAGAAAAAACGATCAATATGGTAAAATAAAATATTTCACAACGACATATCAATTTTATTTTCTTTCATTTACCTAAACCACTTGGCCAGTCAGAAGTTTTGTTTACATCAAGCCATTTACCTAACATTTGTTGAACGACAGCATTGGCTCTTTCAACAAGACCTTGACTTTGTGGATGCCGTGCACGTCCATTAATGATTAATAATTCTGGCCAATCGTTTTTTAAGTTCAGAATTACATTGGCTCTAAAGAAAGAATGATTTAAAATCAATATAAATAATTATTTTTACACAAATTCCTTTCCATTATCCGATTGTAAAATTCTTGGTGGACCGAAAGTATAGAATATATTTTTTAAATGAAAAGCAACACCACTAGCTTCTTTTGATTTCAACGGAAATAACCAACTGAATTTCGTAAAATGGTCTTTACAATGCATTATAAAACAAAATCCATCATATACTGTGCTTCGCATATCCATTAAATCGACCTGTAATCTAGTTAAAAAACCTAATGAAACAATTGGCTTTCCAGCTGGTTGTTTATGAAATGATCGTCGTACTTGGCAAACATCGCACATATTAATGAATATAATAACAGCTTGTTGAGGTATTCCAGCATATCTTTTTTTTACCTATTTACGACGAAATATATAAATAAAAGTCAAAATAGGTGTATTAACCTCGTTCCAGGTTTTATCTCGACCAGAATGGCCGACGGTCATGTGACAATTATTAATTTTCTCATACATGTTTTCTTGTGTTATCAATGGCAAATTAGATTTTTTATTATATATTGAATTGGTTGATCCGATTTTCATTAAACAAAATGTATGTCGAACCCAG